>JAQPPZ010014916.1:0-136183 GCA_028583015.1 Wollemia nobilis
GGATAAATAACTTTCAATTTGAGAGCAAGGTCAAGTAAAAAGCATGGGAAAGTGACATCATGCAGGGGCCTATAGCACATTTGGTATCGCACAAAATTTGCACAAGGCAGGTTCGTTGTTAAAATCCTGCAAAGGGCAAAGTGTTTTGCTAAGAAAGTAAAATCGAGTTTCAGATTTGAGCATAGGTTAAAGTTGGGTGTTTGGGATTAAAATCCCAATGTGGGCTAGCACCCATGTGGTAAGTGCTTCACAACACTAAGCGAGAGGAACGGAGTTCGACTCCCACGAAGGTGTGAAGGCGCATTAATTTTGGCAAGGCATTTTGGCAAAGACGATTTCGAAGGTTACGAAGGCAATGAATTTCATATAAAGGTATTTATCTCCATCGCATGGTAATATTTTTTATTACCAAAGTTTTGGTGCATTAAAATTATTTTTGTGATAACTAGGGAGTCATAAGGAGTTTAGGGAAATAAATTCTTGTTGTATGTGTTAATGTGCTTAGGGAGTTATAAGGTGTAGAATTAAATATTTGTTATTGTTGTGTGTGATTAGGGAGGTATAAGGTGTGGAAATAAATATTTGTGATTGTTGTATGTGGAGTTATAAGGTGTGGAATTAAAAATAAAAGCATAGGTGCTTGTTGTACATGTTAATGAAATTAGGGAGTCATACGGTTGAAAAGTGTTGAACTTGTTATATGTCCTAATGCATAATTTAATTATGAAACTAAACTAGGAACTTGAGACCTAGTTAATTTCTACCCTAAGTTAGAAGACATGCACATGAGTTAGGGTTTGAAGTTGAAGACAAATTGCTTGATTATGTGCCTTGGCTATTGAGAGGAAGTGGATGGATTAGAAAATCAATTTTATGGATAAAATTGATGCTTGAGTTCCATGATTGCTTTAGTGGAGTTCATTGAGAGTATTTCCATTATTGAGGAGGTTTTTGCTATTGCTTTGAGGAGATTATTGTTGGTTACTTTTTAAGTCCATTACCACTATTTGAGACCATTTAGGAGATCATTTTCTAGTCACTTGTGGATACATTTGTCTTTCATTTGAGGAGATCATTGTTGGCTATTTGAGAGCTCTTTTCTTGAGGGAGTTGTGCTTGTTTCTTGAGAGCTTATTGACATTGCATGAGGAAGATATTATTGAGAACCTATTGCTATCACTTGTGGATATTGTCCTTGGTTGGTTGAAGTCCTCATTTTTATTTCTTGGAGAGGTTTTCATTTGAGAGATCATTTGTCATCCATTTGAGAGTACCTTGTTGAGCATTGTTGTCATCCATTTGAGAGTACATTGTTGAGCATTGTTGTCATCCATTTGAGATATCATTTTTCATACATTGTTGAGATCATTGTGGATCATTGTTGTCATCCATTGAAGAGTACATTGCCATTCATTATTGAGCACATTGTTGAGTATTGTCATCATTCATTTGTTATCCATTGTTGAGTTCATCATTGAGCCTTGCCTTTATTGATTTGTGGTTGAGATTTGAGTGCTACTTGAGAGTCATTGGTTGAGTCTTTGGGAAGGATTTTGGGACAGAATTTCTGGACAGATTTGATATAGCTTTTGTGCATGATTGGTTGAGCCTTTGGGAAGGTTTTTGGGACAAATTTGAGACATATTTTATGCATGATTGGTTGAGCCTTTGGGAAGGCTTTTGGGATAGAATTTCTGGATAGATTTGAGACAACTTTTGTGCATGATTGTTTGAGCCTTTTGTGAAGGCTTTGAGAACATATTTGGGACAATATTTGAGCAGGATTGTTTGAGCCTTATGAGAAGGCATTGAGGCATATTTATGAGAAGTTAAAGATATTGGATAGAAACATAAAACACATCAAGACCAGTTGCCTATCTGAGAAGATTAGTGGATAGCCTAGCTGAGTAGATCAATGGATAGCCTAGCTTAGCAGATCAGTGGATAGCCTAGCTGAGCAGATCAATGGAGAGCCTAGCTGAGTAGATTAGTGGATAGACTAGCTGAGTAGATCAATGGATAGCCTAGCTAAGCAGATCAGTGGAGAGCCTCATTGAGCATATTAGTGGAGCCCACCTGAGTAGATCAAGACATCCTAGCTTTGAGAAGATCAAAGTAATCATTTATATTGGGATAAGGATCCCTATTTATTTGTGAAATATTATAAGAATAATATTTTGTGGACTACCCCACATTGGGGGAACCATGTTAAATCTTGTGTCTCAATTGTGTGTGATGATTTATGCACTTTATTACTATTGGTATCTATGTTATTAATGCACATTGCTATATTTGGTTATTGCAATTGAGGATACTAATTGATATTGGTTTGGAAAGAAAATAAAAAATGGGCACTATATTGTCCACCCCCCTCTCAGTATAAGCTTGTGTTATTCAATTGGTATCGGAGTGGGTTCCATCAAAAAGGCTAATAACTTGAGGGTATATTCTACAAGAACACATATGGCTTCATAGAATGGATCATCTACAATTAAGGCTCCACTATTTGAAAGTAATAATTATGCTTTTTAGAGCATGAGAATGAAGAACTACTTGATATCACAAGGATATGAGGTATGGCAGATGGTTGCAAAAGAGTATAAGGTTGAAGGTGATCCCGATACAGATAAGACTATCAAGAAATTGGTTGAGATCAATGCAAAGGCAATGAATTGTATTCTGAGTGGGCTTCATGAGACATATTTTGCAAAGGTCATTGTATATAATTCAGCTAATGAAATATGGACCAAATTGTGGAATACCTATGAAGGAGATTCCAAGGTAAAGTTGGCAAAACTACAAACTCATAGAAAAAGATTCGAAGAATTGAAAATGGAAGATTCTAAAGATATTACAAAGTTCTTTCTTTGAGTTGATGAGATTGCTAACACCATGAGAGGTCTAGGATTTGAGATGGAAGAATCAGATGTTACTCAAAAGATTTTGAGATCACTTCCCATGAAGTATGATGCAAAGGTTTTAGCAATAGAATAAATAATGAATATCGACAAGCTAACAATGGAAGAACTACAAGGAACTCTCACAGCTTATGAGATGAGGATAGATAAGCATCAAGATCCAAAGAAATAAATTGCATTCAAAGCTTTAGAGAAAAATAAATGGAAATATCTAGAGACAGATAGAGATTCATATAATGATGAGGAAGCTAACTTCATCAAAAGGAAAAAGGACTCAAGGAATTACAGGGATGTGAAGAAAGTCAAATGCTACAAGTGTGGTGATTATGGTCACTATGCAAACAAGTATCCACATGAAGAAAACAATGATGATGAAAAATAGGATCACAAAAGAAAATAAGAAGGAAAGCATAAGCATGACAAAGATGACAGGTACAAGCAAAGCAAGCATGAGAAGAAGAAATTTTTTTGTAAGACTAAGAAAACATTCTACATTGAGGAAGCAAATGATGGCTCAGATCACAGTGATAGGGAGCACTCAGATGATGAAAATGAAGAACATTTATTCTTAGGAATAGAAGGTGAAAGAGAAAAATGCTTTGTGTGTGGTCAACGAGATCACAGATCAGGATATTGCAATGGCTTCAGTGATAGTGAAGATGAAATGACATACCAAGGAAACAGGAAAAGACAAAGGATTCATGAGAGTTTGTTTTCTATAGAAGAAGATAATGATCTCAGTAACAGTGAAGATGAAGAAGGGTTTTTCTATGGGATTAAAAAAGTAGAAGAAGAACTTCCACACCAAACAGAAGAAGTTAAACAAGATGATATTTCAAGAAATACAGATTTCTCAATTGATCTAAAAGAAGACTTCAATGATATCCATGAGCAACTACAAGAGGTTAAGGAGAATCTAAAAGAATTTATATGTTCCATACTTGATAATTTTGATCCATCACATGACTCAGAAGGTCAAGATATTTTCACTGAGGAGGAAACATGTATTTTAGAGACAATAGAGACAGATGCCATTTTGCTATTGGACACAAATGAAGAGAAATATGAAGAAAGTTCTAAAGCTCCTATGGCTCCAAATATCCAATTTGGATCTTGTTTTTGAGATAGGTGAATCAAGTTCAAAAGGTAAATAAATTCTTGAAGAAGAAAGCAAGGAAGAATTTAAGGAAGAATATTTGGATACCATAAAGAAGGATCAAGGATACAATGCACAAGTCAAAGATGATCACAAGGATAATGGTCAAGAAAGGTATGAGGAACCAAGGAATGAAAAAAGGGATTTTCAAGGATATTGTTTTTCTTGTAATGGATTTGGATATAGGGTTATACACTACAGGGTCTATGGATCAAAGAAGTTTGATTTTTCTAGAAGGAACTTCAAAGGAAGAAGGTATGGTTTTCAGGGACATTGCTTCTTATGCAACAATATTGGTCATAGAGCTTCTCAGTGCAAATAAAATGAGTAAAATTGTTTTGGTTTTAGAGCTACACAATTCAGAGGTCATGGTCATAGTGATTATGGAAATAGAGCTTCACACTACAAGGTTCAAGAAAGGAATGGATATGGAAATGATTTCAAGAAAAAATTCAAGATATGGGCACCATCCAAAGGCTACAATATCAAGTGTTTTAATTGCAATAACTTTGGAAATTTTGCAAGATGGTGTAGGACCCAATTCCAAATAGGTTCAAGGCAAGAAGGTTAAGCAATTTCAAGACAAGAAGGTCAAACAGGTTCAAGATAAGAAGATCAAGTAACTCATCAAGAAAAGGATATCAGAAAGATGTGGAAGGAAGTTGACAAAGGAAAGGAATAATGTAATATGGGAGTAAATGTACTCCCACTTCAAAATTAATCATCTCAAGAGAGAAGGTGGTAGGGGGGCTAAGCTTAAGAGTCATATCTTTTAGCCCCATAGGTGTTCCTTTTACAATTGATTTCAAAGGAGGAGAGATTTGAGTAAGGGGGAGCAACCTCCAAAGAGAACATTGAGATAGGGGGAGAAGCCTCCATAGAGAGTATTGAGTCAGGGGGAGTAGCTTTTATTTTCAGAAATGGCTTTTACAGTGATTGTGGTGATTTGCATTAGAGGTGTTGCCATCAATGACAAAGGGGGAGATTGTTGGCAATTTGAGTTATTTTGTGTTGTCATTGATGTCACATGGATCACATTGAGTTTTGGTGGCAAAAGAACTTCATAAATAATAATTTATGATATTTTGGAGAGCAAGGATATATACATGGTTTTGTGGCACAAGAGGCATATAATATTTAATTTTTTTAAATATTATATTAATGGTTTTTATTAAAACCAATGGTAAAGGTTTTTATTAAAACCAATGACAAGGGTTTTTATTAAAACCAACGGAAATATTTTTTACTAAAACCAATGGAAAGGGATTTTCATTAAAACCACTATGCTAAGACTTCACCATATTATGATGGATGAAAAGGTTTTCCAATAAAACCTAGGTGCAAAAAGTTTCATGACGAAATTCAAAAGAATGAAGGAGATATCCCAATTCAAAGTTAAAAGGTGAATTATTAAATTTTTATTTAATAATTCTAATGTCTAAGGTTGTATTATATCATTTGCTGACTTGCAAATGTTGGGGAGATAAATAAATATTCATTGACGTTATTCGAAGGTATGGAGGTGTATATAAATAAAAGGTAAAAACCTTTGATTAAAAAAGACTAGACATAGTGCATGAGAGAGAGTCTTCAAAAGGGGAGCAGCGAAGAAAGAAGGATAAATAACTTTCTATTTGAGATCGAGGCCAAGTAAATAGTGCAATAAAGTGACATCATGCAGGATCCTATAGCGCAGTTGGTATCGCACAAACTTTGCACAAGGCAGGTTCATTGTTCGAATCCCACCAAGGGCAAAGTGTTTTTCTAAGAAAGTAAAATCGAAGTTTCAGATTTGAGCATAGGTTAAATTTGGGTGTTTGGGATTAAAATCCCAACGTGGGCTAGTGCCCATGTGGCAAGCGCTTCACAACACTAAGCGAGAGGAACGGAGTTCGACTCTCGTGAAGGTGTGAAGGCGCATTAATTTTGGCAAGGAATTTTGGCAAAGACAATTTCGAAGGTTACGAAGGGAGCGAATTTCATATAAAGGTATTTATCTCTAGCGCATGGTAATATTTGTTATTACCAAAGTTTTGGTGCATTAAAATTATTTTTGTGATAACTAGGGAGTCATAAGGAGTTTAGGGAAATAAATGCTTGATGTATGTGTTAATGTGCTTAGGGAGTTATAAGGTGTAGAATTAAATATTTGTTACTGTTGTGTGTGATTAGGGAGATATAAATTGTGGAAATAAATATTTGTGATTGTTTTATGTGGAGTTATAAGGTGTGGAATTAAAAATAAAAGCATAGGTGCTTGTTGTATGTGTTAATGAAATTAGGGAGTCATAAGGTTGAAAAGTGTTGAACTTGTTATATGTCCTAGTGCATGATTTAATTATGAAATTAAACTAGGAACTTGAGACCTAGTTAATTGCTACCTTGAGTTAGAAGACATGCACATGAGTTAGGCTTTGAAGTTGAAAACAAATTGCTTGATTATGTGCCTTGGCTATTGAGAGGAAGTGGATTGATTAGAAAATCAATTTTATGGATAAAATTGATGCTTGAGTTCCATGATTGCTTTAGTGGAGTTCATTGAGAGTATTTCCATTATTGAGGAGGTTTTTGCTATTGCTTTGAGGAGATTATTGTTGGTTACTTGTTAAGTCCATTGCAACTATTTGAGACCATTGAGGAGATCATTTTCTAGTCACTTGTGGATACATTTGTCTTTCATTTGAGGAGATCATTGTTGGCTATTTGAGAGCTCTTTTCTTGAGGGAGTTGTGCTTGTTTCTTGAGATCTTATTGACATTGCATGAGGAAGATATTATTGAGAACCTATTGCTATCACTTGTGGATATTGTCCTTGGTTGGTTGAAGTCCTCATTGTTATTTCTTGGAGAGGTTTCCATTTGAGAGATCATTTGTCATCCATTTGAGAGTACCTTGTTGAGCATTGTTGTCATCCATTTGAGAGTACATTGTTGAGCATTATTGTCATCCATTTGAGAGATCATTTGTCATACATTATTGAGATCATTATGGATTATTGTTGTCATCCATTGAAGAGTACATTGCAATTCATTGTTGAGCACATTATTGAGCACATTGTTGAGTATTGTCATCATTCATTTGTTATCCATTGTTGAGTTCATCATTGAGCCTTGCCTTTGTTGATTTGTGGTTGAGATTTGAGTGCTACTTGAGAGTCATTGGTTGAGCCTTTGGGAAGGCTTTTGGGACAGAATTTTTGGACAGATTTGAGATAGCTTTTGTGCATGATTGGTTGAGCCTTTGGGAAGGCTTTTGGGACAGAATTTCTAGATAGATTTGAGATAGTTTTTATGCATGATTGGTTGAGCCTTTGGGAAGGCTTTTGGGATAGAATTTTTGGATAGATTTGAGACAGCTTTTGTGCATGATTGTTTGAGCCTTTTGTGAAGGCTTTGAGAACAAATTTGGGATAACATTTGAGTAGGATTTTTTGAGCCTTGTGAGAAGGCATTGAGGCATATTTGTGAGTAGTGAAAGAGACAGAATATAAATAGAAAACACATCAACACCAGTTACCTAGCTGAGCAGATCAATGGATAGCCTAGCTGAGTAGATCAATGGATAGCCTAGCTGAGTAGATCAGTGGAGAGCCTAGCTGAGAAGATAAGTGGATAGCCTAGCTAAGAAAATCATTGGATAGCCTAGCTAAGTAGATTAGTGGAGAGCCTAGATGAGCAGATCAATGAAGTCCACCTAAGCAGATCAGGACAACCTAGCTTTGAGCAGATCAAAGTAATCATTTATATTGGGATAAGGATCCCTATTTCTTTGTGAAATATTATAAGGAGAATATCTTTTGGACTACCCCACATTGGGAGAACCACGTTAAATCTTGTGTCTCAATTGTGTGTGATGATTTTTGCACTTTCTTACTATTGCTATCTATGTTATTAATGCACACTACTATATTTGGTTATTGCAATTGAGGACACTAATTGATATTGGTTTGGAAAGAAAGTAAAAAGTGGGCACTATATTGTTCACCCCCTATCAGTATAAGATTGTATTCTTCAATTAAAGGAATGAATAAAGCTACAAAGTGGAGACTAAGAGGTCTCAAAAATCCAAGTGCAACTAAGGTATTTTATCTTAGTTCATTACTGATTTATTTTAGGGTTTAAACAACACCAAAATATAGACAAATCTTGAGTGTCTTAATATACCAACATAGCACAAATTACAGTCGATAAATGATATTTTTTATCAAGGTTAAAGTACAAGCTACGATGCTAAGGAGATAGATCCATCTAAGGGCTCAATACCATCCTATTCAAGGTGTCTAAAGACACCATATTTGGTGCCATAGTCCCATAATAGTAGCACCACAATAAAAGACACTTGTCATAGTGAAAAGAACCTGCAACAAGAAGGAGAATAATATAGGACAGTGAATATACAAGTTGCAATGAAAATATTATAAGTTGAATAATGTAAAATAAGGTGCAAATATCACAAAATACAAACAAAGCATTACCCAAGTAGAAGTAAATAATAGCTTGGATGAATGGTCACCCTAAATAAAGCATTTAAATGCCAATAGGAGAGGAGCCACCATGCATTGAGCATCAAGAACACTTATTTCAAGAGAATCAAAGTAATGTACAAAGAAAGTTGGCAAGAATAGGTATAAGATACATTGAAGGATTTGGTTGCATGCAAGTGAAGGAGCTTCCACTTGCCATATCAACAAAAGAAATATTATGCCACTTGGAACAAAGGAAGTAGAGTATCTATGTATTCTTCATTAACCAAATGCTTGCACAAAGGAGCCAAAGAGCACCCAGGTTGAAGTAATGCTCTAGTCAAGCCAAAGAGCATACAAGTTGAAGTAATGCTCCAATAAAATCAAAGAGTGCCCAAGTTGAAGTAATGTTCCTCATTAATCATCATTTTAATGCTCAAATATTATTACCAATCCTACACCACATAAATTAATGCCTCTAAAAGGTAGTAATCTCCCTACACCACCTACCAAGAAGGTATACATTCTAAGACAACGTAAGTGCCACCTAGCATACATTTCAAAGGAGGGAAATAGGTATTAATAGCATTGCATAGGAAGAGCATGCATATCCAGCTTATGCAGAGGTCAAAGTGCATTGAAGGGAATAAAACACCATCATAAGAGAGCATCATTCAAATTAGAGCATTGAATGCTCACTATCATGTTGTGAAGACAAAAGAAATAATGCTCCAAAGCTTGGAAAGTGAAGACAAGATTAAAGCCAATCAACATGCAGCATTAGAAAGGTATATTTACATTGATTTTAATATTTGCTTTCATTAAAGTGCAAAAGGAGATATAAGGTGCATTATATCTAAGGTTAATCTTATATTGCATTGGAGAAATTACAACCTTAGTAGAATAGAAAGCAAATCAAAATAAGGAGTTTATATCCTTAAGTGATATTTCAAAAGTGCATTAGTTGAAATATAAATATCATAATATTTGCAAATAATTAAAATATGAGATACAAGGTTTTCTACCTTGGAAAAATTAAAGCATTATTCTTTTGCAAATATTATCATTTTCTAAAATTCTAAATAAGGGATATATAAGGAGTACTACATCAAACTTTAGATTATAGGAATTTAGAAATTTAAACCATTGAAAATTAAGGATAAAAGAGGTAAAATCATTTATTGCTTTAAAGTTGGAATTTATTGCTTATACTTGTCTCATATGAAAATTAAAGGGACAAAAGGAATCTGACCATAGAGTCTTGAAGATAGATAACTTCATAAAATTGAAAAGTGCATATATTAATAGGGAGAACTAAGGTGAAATAGGAGTTGGTCATTATATTAACATTTGCAGACATGGAAAATTGATCTAGTTCAGTGGGAAATCTTCCCTGAGCCCTCTGGGGGATCCCTTAGACTTACCTAGGGCAAGGATAAGGCTTCCCCCCTTGTTTTTCTTGCTTTCCATTTTTATGTGAAATCGTACCCGATCCCTAAGGAGGTGTGACTTTGCATTGTGATATCACGATCAGCCCAAATGGGGTGCAATTTCACCTTTTTAGGATTTGATGCATTAAAACCCTAATTTTATGGGGTTGGTGTGTTCTACGTCGGTCTTCCTCGGTTTTCCTACTCTTTTAACCTTCAAATCCACTATATAAAGAGGGTTTGAATTCACTTTTCACACATAAGTTAACACACGCTCACATAATCGATACTTAATGATTTTATTGCTCACATTTGATTTATCGTAAAGCATTTCATTTGGTTTGCATCATTCTTCTTATTCTCTCACAAGCAACTTTGAAATTTGAAGTTTTATTATCTGTTGCATCGGATTTGTTGTTGTTCGCTCTTGGTGGATTGTTGTTGGAGCCTTAAGGAGAGATTCACCATCCGAGAGATCCCAAATCCTTTTGTTTTTCTTTTGCACTCTCTTCCAGGTGAATTTTCTCATCTACATGCACATTTAGGTTTTTTGAATGACGTTATTGAGCTTCTGCATTTATATTTCATTTTTTGCATAGTTTATACGAAATCGCACCCGATCTGCTATGGGGTACGACTTTGCCTAGCGTTATCATGACCACCCATTACGCAGTGCGATTTCACCTGAGACAAAATTAGGGATAATTTGTTGTCCCTATTTTCTCCATTGCATTCTAAATTGCATCTAGAGCATAGTGGCATATTTTATTCTATGATTTCTACATTATGTTCTATTGTATTGCATTAATATTTGTTTTCCTCACTAGGTTTTTTTAGACTTTCATTTTACATGGAGGAGCAGAGGAGCAGCAGTGGTGGATCAGGAGGGGAGCAGAGGTGAACCAATGGAGGGTTAGGTGGGGCAGGTAGGAGTAAGGAGAAAGGGATAGGTTAGTATCTAGAGGATGGAGCTGAGGTAGAGGACGAACAAGATCCAATGTCTGACCTGGTAGGCTCAACAAGAGGATCTGACCCACCCAATAAAGAGCTACGAGACCCAAAAAGGCTTGGTCCTTTGTGGAAACCCTAAAAGGGTCTAGGGGGATTTTTGTAAAAATCTCCCTCCATTGATTCCCAAAAAAAATAGGATCATCGCTCCTGCAAACATTATGGATGGGTTTTTGGCGATGGAAAAGCATTCGTTGGTTGGGAAGTTCCTGGGTGGTAGGCCCGACATAGAGACCATAAGGGCATGGGCTTGGAACAAATGGAAAATGGTAGGCAACCTAGAGATAGTGGCCCTTGCAAGAGGGTTCTTCATTATAAGGTTCAACAACAAGGAAGACGTGGAGCGAATTTTAACAGGTGGGTCATGGTTTCTAGGGAGGCGCAACCTATTTCTAAGGCATTGGGGAGAAGATTTTGACCCGGAGACACAAAATATTAACACAGCCCCCATATGGGTTCATTTTCCAAGTTTACCTACCCAGTTCGTTAATGAATACTGGCTTCAAGGAATAGCAAAAACTATAGGGGAACTGGTTGCTATCGACCATTCCACTCTGGCAAGGACAAGAATGACTCAGGCAAGGATTTGTGTTAACGCAAATTTAGAATGTGAACTACCAACCTTCGTTGAGTTGGGCTATGGAAAATATCTGAGGAAACAAATGGTAGAATATGAAAATAAACCTGCCTTTTGCACGGAATGCAAAAACCAAGGTCACCTTCCAAGCCAATGCCCAACCGTGGCTGCCAATATTCAAGGCCCGAAGAATCCAAACCCTTTAGGGTTCAATGGAAGAAGGAATGCCAGAAACCAAGGACCTCGGGTCCCACAAGGTAGAGGAGTTTTCAGGAAAGCTAGAGCAGACCCCACTACCAGAGAGAGTCAAGCCAAAGCCAGGGAGAAAGGAAAGCAACAAGTTGAAGAGGGTGATAAGGTAAGCCCTAAAACCCTAAGTTTAAATAGATTTGAAGCTTTAGCTGAAAAGGATTCTGATGAAGAAAATGAGGAGAATGAGGAGCCTCAGATCGTGTGGCCCGAAATCCTTGAATCCCCTTCAAAAGCAGGGCCGTCTCTAGATATATCCGTTGACCTGATCAATCCTCAAGGGTTGGTCCAGAACCCAAATGAATACAGGCTAAATCTGGAGGGCGCAGAAACAAGTATCGACATTACTAATACCAGAAGGAACAATGAGGGATCAAGCCCCATTTTGCAACAAATCATTCCTCCTAAGTTTAGCCCAAAGCAGACAAGAAGTTCAGCGAAATCCTCGATTGACTTTGGAAGTGAAAAAAAGAGGGGAAGAATGTCCGAGGCAGACCATTATAAACTCAAGATTGACAATGAAATAGCAAATGGGAAACAGAGGACACTACTACAACAAGTTATCTCAAGTCAGGAGGATAACAGAAACAACAAATCTCCCCCAACCCAAGGAAAGGGGAGAGGGAAAAATAACAAGTCATCTAAATGAAGATCCTCTCATGGAATGTGAGAGGCCTTAATGGCCCAGTTAAACAAAGGATGGCCAAGTCATTAAGGAAAATAGTGAATCCGACTATATTATTACTTCAAGAGACCAAAATGGATGAGGGACAGGCAATTCTTGCAGCCAACAGATTATGGAAGCATGGGGAAATGGCTTTCAAGAAAGCGAGAGGAGCCTCGGGAGGACTTTTAACGATGTGGGATCCTCAGAAAGTGGAAGGAAATGTTATTCAGGCAGAGGAGAGGGTTCTTAGTGTTCTTTTTCATGACCTAGACTGCAATAAGTCTTGGATCACCTCGAATGTGTATGCTCCTAACACCATTCAAGAAAGAGCCTCGTTGTGGGAATACCTGACCCATCTGAGCGAAGCCTTTAAGGATGTTCCTTGGGTTATAGGTGGAGACTTTAATACACCCCTATACCCATCCGATAAAAAAGGAGGATCTGGCCTACCTTTCAGAAGCATGGAGGACTTTAATATGTTCGTCAATTCAAACGAGCTTATGGATGTAAAGCTAAAAGGAGCTAAGTTTACTTGGAGCAATCGGAGGGTAGGGAACAACCACATCCAGGAGAGGCTGGACAGATTCTTCCTATCTAAGGAGGCTTTTATGGACTTTGGGGAGTCTTCCCTACAGTCTCTTCCCAAGATTGCATCAGATCACAACCCTATTCTGCTTGAGGTTCCCCAACAGTCCTCCCTAAAGAAGCCTTTTAGGTTTGAGGCAATGTGGACCAAGCATAAGGACCTTAAAGAAAAAATGAATCAATGGTGGAGGATTAGTTGCCAGGGTAGCCCATCCTTCAAACTGTCCCAGAAGTTAAGAATGGTAAGAGATAACCTCAGAAAGTGGAATAAGGAAGTTTTTGGGAACTTGTTTGAAAATAAAAAAAAGGCAAGTGAAAGACTAAGTGTTATCGAAAGGAGCATTGAAAACGGCCAGTATGATGAAGCTACCAAAGCCGAAGAAAAAACTCTCTTGGCTGAATTCCACAACATTCTGGCCTGCGAAGAAATGTATTGGAGGCAGAAGTCGAGAGCTCTCTGGCTTAAGGACGGGGATTCTAACTCCAAATTTTTCCATGTGACCACCCTTAGAAATAGAAGCAACAACAGAATAAAAAATCTGATGAAGGGAGATGGCTCCAGTGCTAATGATGTTCAAGAAATCAGAAATGAAGTTGTGACTTACTTCAGCAACCTTCTGGGAGAAGAAGTGCAATGTCAGGCCAATGCTAAAGATATTCTCTTGAGGGCCATTCCTCGAGCTGTTGACAATGATATGAATAGGAATCTCACCGATCCTTTCTTAGATGAAGAAATCAGAGAGGCTCTGTTCTCCATGGATCCTGATAAAGCCCCAGGACCCGATGGCTTCTCTCCTCATTTTTTTCAAACCTACTGGGATACAGTGGGGGCTGATGTATGTGTGGCAATCAGGGAATTCCAGACTTCCAAACACATTCCTAGAAGCTATAACTCCACGTTTATTGCCTTGATCCCTAAAGGGGCAGATCCAAAAACAATGGCAGATTACAGACCTGTGAGCCTTTGTAATGTAACCTACAAGATCCTCACCAAATTGATCACAATTAGAATGAAGAGCATCCTGCCTCTTATCATCGACAAATGCCAGGGGAGTTCGGTCCAAGGGAGATCTATTCTTGATGGGGTCATCACGGTTCATGAAGCTCTCCATTCGGCCAACCAAACCAAGAAAGCTTCCTTTGCCCTGAAACTCGACATGAACAAAGCTTTTGACCGCATCAATTGGGAATTTCTAGAGGTAGTATTGGTCAAATTTGGCTTTCATCATCAGTGGGTTAAACTTATTCGAGGTTGCATTCAGAAACCCTGGTTCTCTATTCTGGTGAATGGGTCCCCGATAGGATTTTTTCAAAGTCGTAGGGGATTGAGGCAAGGGGATCCTATCAGTCCTATGCTCTTCATCCTTGTGGTTGAAGCTTTGGGTAGGACTATCAAAGTTGACTGCTCCATAGGCCTGATATCGGGTATCAAAGCCACATCTCAAACGACCCCTGTCTCTCATCAACAATTTGTTGATGACACTCTGATGCTATCCTTAGCTTCGATGGAAGAGGCTAAAAGGATCAAATTCATTCTAAACCTGTATGAGGAGGCGGCTGGTCAGAAGGTTAATTTCAACAAAAGTAAGATTTTCTTCCTTAACACCCCTATCCCTAGGCAAAACAGGATCGCAGGGATCTTGGGGTGCGCTATCACCTCATTGCCAACTTCCTATCTAGGCCTACCTCTTTTCACTGGGGCTCCTTTGGGAGTTATGTGGAACAATGTGGTCGAAAGAATCCAAAAAAGGCTTGCTGGCTGGAAAGGGCATTTCTTATCTCAAGCAGGGAAAGCTACCCTGACTATGGCCTCGCTACAAAGTATCTCGGTCTACTTCCTGTCAGCTTTCAAGGCCCCGGCTCGAGTCTTCCAAAAAATTGAGCAGATGCAAAAAAAATTTTTATGGTCAGGATCTGAAGGCAAGAACAGGATCCACCTAGTTGGGTGGAGCAAAGTTTATTGACACAAAGATAGAGGTGGCCTGGGTCTTAGGAGAATTTCCCACCTAAACACAACCCTGTTAGCGAAACAAGCATGGCGGGTCCTCACAAACGAAGAGAATGAGTGGATAGCCATTATGAAAAGGAAATATCTTCAAGGATCCAATTTTCTTAACACTCCCATTCCAATGAGAGGATCAGCTCTCTGGAAAGCAATTCTAGCAAGCAGAGACATTGTGAAAAAAGGTATGAGATGGATAGTCGGGAGGGGCTCGAAGATCAGATTCTGGGAGGACAGATGGGCTACGCAAGAGGCTTTGCTTTCAGATCCCAGGATAGCAAGACTCAAAAATTATACTGATAATAATTTTGGACCTTGGGTGTCCGATTTCCTAAGTCAGGAGGGAGGTAATTTGAGATGGAAACCTATTAGGGCTCAGGGACTTCAGGGCGAATCAATGGAGTTAGAAGCTATCCTTTCTCAACAATTCATTTCTAAAAGAGCAGAGGATGATCACCTGAGGTGGGACGCGACTGAGAGTGGTGAATTCTCAGTCAAATCCGCATACAGGATGCTTATTGACCATGATGATCCTCCATTCGAAACCAATCTGGTTTGGATCAACAAGTTGATCCCCAAAATAGCTCATTTCGCATGGGTGGTAATTCAAGGAAAAATCCTCACCATCGACAACATGATAAGAAGAGGTATGTTTTTGCCTAACAGGTGTTATTTGTGCAGGAACAGTTGGGAATCCATTCATCACATTTTTTTAGAGTGCCCCTGGTCTGTAGCCATCCTTAATGGATTATTCCAAACCTTTAATATCTCCTGGGTCCAACCTGCCACCATTCTGGAGCTTTTCTATCAGTGGCCTTCTCCCTTCAGAAGCCTTCAGCTCAGGTTCCTCTGGAAGATTTGCCTCCACCATTACCTTTGGTAGATCTGGTTAGAAAGGAACCACAGAGCCTTTTTCGATTCTAACCTTGACCCGTTGTTGGTTCTCAACAAAATCCTAGTTTTTGCCAAAGAGAACCTAAGCATCCTCCCTCCAACTACCCAAACCATTCCCTTGCAGGAAATAATCCTTGCCCAATCTCTTGATATGTCCTTAGAGGAGTCTTCAGGTGTGATTAATCCTCATCCGAGGATGGAGGCTAGGTGGACCGCCCCCCGATGGGATGGATCAAATTCAATTTTGATGGGGCGGCCAAGGACAATCCTGGCAAAGCTGGAGCTGGAGGGGTGGTGAGAGATCATCACGGTAAAGTCATTTTTGCCTTTTCTAAAAACATCGGGATCAAGACTAATAATGAGGCTGAGGCATGGGCATTGTGGCGTGGTCTGCAAATGCTCCAAGAGGTCCAGGGTAAATGTTATGTGGAAGGGGATTCCCTGAATATTATCAACCTCCTTAACAATAAAAGAAAACCTCCCTGGAGGATCGAGGCCCTAATCAATGAAGTTAGGATCCTTGCTGACGAGGGTGAAGAGAAGAAGGCCCAACACGTGTTTCGTGAAGCCAACAAGGCAGTGGACAAGCTGGCAAACATCGGGGTGGAGGCTGACGGATTGATCACGTGGACGAATGAGGTCCCAGGTGACGTGGAAGAAATCATCCTTTCCAAAACTTGATGAGGTGGATTTCACGTCGGCATATCACGTGCAGTGGGCAGAGGGCCCAAATTAGAAGGTGTTTCCCAGTGGTCACACCTATATTGGAAAGAGCAATTAGTAAGACCAAGGCCAGCGTGGAAAATTAGTTAACCAGGTGGCGTAACTCCGAGGTGGTGGACCTTGTCCCTAAATATGACATTTATGCCAAGAGGACCTACCGTGGGATCAGGAGCAAGTTTCCATACGTCTTGATATACGTGAGTGCTTTTTCCAAGAGAAGGTGGCGTATCGTGAGGTTTCTCCCACCCATCGTTATCATCATTGTTCAGATAACGGATCCTAAGAGATATGACGAGGGATACGGTGGCACGATCCCTATGCTGAAGTGGCTTACTTTCCAAGATAACGGTGCTCGAAGGCACGCTTCCAGAACTGGCACGAGCTTTAAGGAACCAGCTTCGGATGGCAGAGGATTGCCAAGGCGCCACCCTCATATTAGTACCTACTACGACAGGGTTATGTCCGAAACTATGAGTTTAGAGCTCCACGATAATCTTGAGAGGAATCTGATGGTAACCCTTCCAAATATGATTTACATTGAGCCCAGCATGGTGGTCATGGAGCCTGCTGCTCAGGCTATTCTGACCGATAGGCGTTTTACCCAATTTTTTGACCTATTCTCGGGTGTGGAGGATGAAATCATGCTGGCTATGATGGAGACTTGGGAGGATGGTAGAGTGGAGATCCGGGGGCATGAATTCATCATTGACGTCAATCTGTTGGCGACTATTACTGGTCAGTCGGTTAAGGGAAGGTCGATTCATCGACAGAAGCACCACTGGGAGGTGGAGTTAAAAGAATTCAAGGACAATCCAAAAATTTACAAGGAGGCGAAGAACGGTCTCACAAGGATGGACCTCCCGACGCCCTGGAACACGGTAATGAAGAATGTCCTAGAATTTATCATGGTAGAAGACCCTGGTAAAGTGTTGCTGAGCTTTCATTACGCCTTTGTAAACTTCTTCAGGGATGTAAACCCCATTAGCATCCCGTAATTCCTGATGAACTCCCTCAACCACACCATTACCTCGTCCCACAACAAGAAAGGCTTCTCAATGCCCATGCACCAAGGCCTGCTTAAGGTTATCTATAAATTCATCCTTAACAATGTTCCCCAACCTGAGCTCCCTCCCCCACCCCCTGAGGATCCCCCGTGGGTTCGTGGTGAGAGTTCGAGGGGGAGAGACAGCCCGGGTTACCCAAACCTTCCCCTGCCAAGAGGAGAGAGGGTGAGTCAAGTGCCAAGGGTGGGCCGGCCAGGAAGCGTCTCAGGATTGATGACCCACCCCCCAGGTCCTCTCTGAGGCTAAAGAATAAACAAGTTCAGGGTAGCAGCAAAATCTTGGACATTACCTCCGAGGATGAGGGTCCTGACCCATCTATTATGGAGCTGAAAAGGTTTGTCCTGAACACTGCAGCCAACATCAACCATCAGATGCAGGAGTTGCAGGAGGTCCTGACCAAGGTTTTCTTTAACGAGGGCTACCAGAGCAACAAGTCGGTGGTTTACAACCCAGAGATGGATGACAATGAAGACGACAAAGAGGAGGATCAGGAGGAGGAGGCCGAAGAGGAGGACTAGGGTCCTCTCTGGTGTTTTGCTGCCCTGGGTTGTCTATTTTTGCTGAATTTGTTGTTGGTATTCAAGTTTAAATTTTTACGTTCTTGTCAGGGCAGAGGGTTGCATGCTGCTTTCCTTTTTGTTGTTTTTTCTAGGATTAGGTGCGATGCCTAGGATGGGTCAGGCTGGGCAAAGGCCCTGTGTGTCTTTTTGTTTTAAGCTCTGTTTGGGGTGGGACGCCCAGGGTGTGGGGTCCCAGGTAAGGAAGAATTGTTGGGGTAGAGGACGGAGGATCCTCAGTCTGTCTCTGGTTAAGTTCCTCAGTCATGGGCTGCTTTTTGTAAAAAGGTTTTGGGTCAACCTGAAAAACCCGTTTTAATGATAAATCTTTAATTACCAAAAAAAAATGTTTGTTTTCCTCCAAAGGTCAATTTATGCTTTTAATTATCAAATTTCAGCTAAAAGTACCTAGGGGGCTTGACTACGACACCTCTAAGCATTGTAGTGTTTATAGCGGCCTAAGCAAGCTCCCTAATGCTAATCCTATTTTCATGTGTTTGTTGATTTATCTTGCAGGAACATGTATTATTGATAGCTTTGAACAAAGGGAAAAAAGCAAGGATAAACCATCAGATAAGCTAAGTATTCTAATTAGTCTTTAGGCTATTTTTTGAGTGCCTCCTATTTCTATTATAAACACTACATCTGATTTATAGAGGTATATTTAATTAATTCTAGGTATTGAAAAGAAAACAACATATAGTGTGCACTTAGGGTTAATTATGTTTGTGCATCTTTTCTTGAGCCCTTGCTTAAAGGTTATTTAGAACCCTAGGTTAGAAAGCATTCAAAGAAATAATCATTCTAGGATTAGTCCTTGTATTCTTGCATTGTGTATTTTTGTATTGTCCTTTATCTTTTATAGCATAGATCTAGAAAGGTCAAATCTAGGTGTTTGTCTAGAAACTGAATACATCAAATATTCCTAAAATTCATGTGGACTTGGAGAGAGTCCTTAAAGTCATTCTTGGTGAACCCTTCCCCCCTATCATCGAGTGTAGAGAACAACACAACCCCCATGGTTTACCCCAAAGGCTTCTCTCTTGCGGATCCAACTTTTGGAAATTGTATGCGGTAGGGTAGTTTTCCCCTTTACATCTTTGGTGAACTCGATGTGAACACCTCCTTTTATTTTTAAAACTTTAAGCAAGATCATTAAATTTGTTTATGTGGTTGGAGAATCTTAATAAAATATTTAAAAATATTTTATTTTTTTGTTAGCATTCTCTTCTATCCTTTCACTTTTATAATGGCTCCTGTCCTTAGAAGTTAGCAAAAACATCTTGAATTTGATTTTATTCCTTCGAAATATGATCATATTGATAGAGAAGGTCCTAACATAGATCTAGAAGAGCAAGAAAACATGGATACTAATATGAGTTTTGATCCTTATGAGGGACCTAATGGTAGCTTTATCTTTTCATCATTTGAGTATATTTGGGGCTTTATGAAAGCTAATAGGGATAGGATATTGGGAGGCATGGATCGATAAGATCACCTTGAAAGAGATGAGACTCCTCCACCTCCTCCAATAAGATCCCCTATTCTTAACCAAGAAAACTCCTTACCTAAATCAGTGCATCTTGATAAGTTGAACTCAGCTATTGACACTACTACAACCACCAACATTAGAAGGAATATGCAAGCTCCTCCAATTAGTAGTGTCACTCAAAAATATTCTCAATTTATTCCTCAATATTCTAATGTCAACACTTTTGCTTATGTTCTTCCCAATATTAGTTGTCCAATTTCACAAGGTGCCACACATAACAATAGTATCCATACTTCCAACTTGAATCAAGTATTGGTTCCTGAACACACATATGGGAATTTAGGAACAATGCATAACAGTAATCCAAAAGTATAGAATTTGGCAAATATGGTGAAATAGTTGGTTTCAAAAGTTGAGATGATTTAGCCCTCAAGTTTTACTTACAGCTATAAGGAAATGTGTAATCGGCCATTGGATACTATTTTTTCTACTAGGACTTATCCTAAGCATTTTTCTATACCATTATTGCCTATATATAAGGGTAAAAAGATCCAATAGAGCACCTAAGAAGAATTATAAAAACTTGTCATGATCTCATTTATGATGATATGTTATTACTTAAAACATTTTGTAAGTGGTATTATCGATTTCCTATTATTCCTTAAATATGCGATAATGAAAGAAGTGACAACAACAAAATTATTTGTTCAGCAATTTTTTGCTTACATTGAGAAAGAAGTGACAACGAAATATGTTTATAATTTAAAACAAAGTAAAGAAGAAATATTTTCAGAATTTTTGGCTCGTTGGAGAATTTTAGTTGAATTTTTGAGATATAGTTTACCTCCTAAGGATATGCTTGAGATATTTATTGGTAATTTACAAGAACAGCTATCTTATGCATTAGAGGCTACTACTATTACATCTTTTGATCAAGCAATTGATTTAGCAAGAAAACTAGAACAGGCTTTCATCAGGAGAGGTCAAATCAAAGTTAAGGAATAGAAACCTACTAAATCTCAACACAAGAATAACCACATAGGAGGTGATAGTGGAATGGATAGTAGGTATGTTAACAATGTTACTAACAACCTATAAAAGATAGTACTTTAGAAACCTCCACAATGAAATTTTACAAGGCTTAATATGTATATAGAAGCAGTTTTGAAACAACACTTAGAAGCTAAGGCAATTTAGTTACAACCTATTAGACAACCAGATACTAAATATCATTGGTATAAGGAAGATTAGCATTGTGCATACCATAGAGTAGAAGGACACTAGATGAACTCTTGTAAGAAGTTGAAACATGTGGTTCAGGATCTGATTGATGCAGGATGCATTGACTTAGGCAATTCTCAGGCAGTAAATAATCAAGTACCTATCCAACAAAATTTGACTACCAATCAAGATATGGGAATATTTAAATGTCCATTACCAAAACATAATCAACAAGCATCAAATAAAGTGGCTCATCAAAATGAGCCTCCTCATTATGGTAATATGATTGGAATGGTTGGAGTAACTACAAGAAGACGAGCTCAGACTCAACATCCTCAACAAGGATAGAATTTTGTGTTACAATCCAATTTAGTTTTGAAGAATAATCAAGGAAAAACTTCAGATACAGATATTACACCTATTGTGTTGAGACCACAACCTAAGGTTTCATTTGATCTCCAAAAGCAGTTAGATAGTAAACCAACAAAGATATCAGTTTTAGAACTCCTTCAAACTTCTCCCAATGATAGAGATGCTTTGATGGATTTTTTAAAGCAATAATCAGTTCCTTCAGATATGTCGCCCAATACCATAATGGATGTTGTAGGTTCTCTTGGGATACATCATATCTCATTTTTGGATAATGATAAACCTTCCTCAAACTTGCAAGAATATTCTTCACTTTATATCACTACACTTATTAGGGATACTTTTATCAAAATAATTCTGATTTATAATGGTACTTCCCTCAATTTGTGTACATATCAATTATTTCAAAATTTTGGATTAAAATAGGAAGACTTAACAAAATTCAATATCATTATAAAAGCTTTCAACAATGATTCCCAAGAAGCCTGTGGTGTTATATCTCTTCCTCTCAAAGTTGGGCCTAAAATATTGGATACCTCATTTTATGTGGTACATTGTCCTGCATATTTTAATCTTCTTCTTGGACGTCCTTGGATTCATGCAATGAAGTTCGTCCCTTCTACTCATCATTAGTGTCTTAAGTTTGAGTTTAAGAATTAGGTTATCACCATTCTGGGCGACCCTCGACCATTTGAATTTTATTCAAATATAGAGCGAGTTCGATCTGATTTCAATCTATGTCCCTCAATCTCTTAAATGGTTTCTTCACATTCCTCATCTCAAATATCAAAGTAATTTCAAAATTTAAAAATGAGTGAGGAACATATCTTAAATTCTTCATCTCAGGATCATGATACTTAGTTTTTTCAATAACCTCTTTTAAATCTAGCCAAGCTACCACCATCACCAAGAACCATGGGTTTTCCCCATAAGAAAGGTGATGTTGTACACTTTGGCATATGTACCTTTGTATTCATAGGAAATACCTTCAAGGATAAGATATGTGGTAGCAACCCCTCTCTTTTTGAGCGTTCTTTTGCTCATTGTTATACTTCCAATGATTACCCACTTCCTAGATAGATCCTATCTAGCATGGGATATGTAGGTAAAGGCTTGGGGCCACAAAAGAAGGGAATTCAAGAGCCTTTAGATGTTGAGATCTGGCCTAGGAGATGTGGCATAGGTTTTATACCTAGTAAATACCAACCTTTACCATTTGATAATGATGATCATCTTATGACTTACGCTGAATATATAGATAATCAAAATTCAGGAATGGGTGATGAGGATTATGGTCCCACTTTTTCTTTTGATGTCTTGTTTTACAATATGATTGATTCTATGTGTTCTAAAAGTAAACCTTCTATTTTAGGAAAGGATCCTACTTCATTGTCCTATAGCGATCTTGCGAAGTTAGGAATTGCTCCTCCTTATGTTAAAAATAATGGTTATGTTCAAGAGTGTATTGATTATCGTGCTATGGTTTCTAAAGAAAGAGATATGAAGGAGACTCTCTATAATTCTAATTATTGAGAAGGCTTACCTTTTAGAGATTTCTTTGATAAAACAATCCATGGCACGCCTATTCTTTTTGTTAAGAAAGATGATACACTTAGATGTTGTGTCGAATTTCATTCTGCTTGCTTAAATTAATTTATATTAATTAAAAATAAAACATAGAAACAAATTAAAAAATTGCATCAAACCAATTAATCATAATTTAGCTATGCATTTGCATTTTTTTTGCATCCATCTACTTGCTCATATTGCATTTTTGTTGCATCCATATGCATGCTCATATTGCATTTTTGCTTGTCATCCTTTTGCGTTGTCTGCTTGACATTTAATTTAACTTGCATGGTTGAATGTCATATTTTGCATGATTACTTGTTCATGACTGCTTGATCATAGAGATTTTTAGGGATCTTGTGACAATGGCATGTGATGATACCTAGTTAGGTCATAGCTCACATGCATTGCACTCTCTCTAGGGTTATGATGCCTACTAGGCTCCCCACCTAGGGCTTCTTCTTCAGTCTTCTTTCTTACTTTTTGCTTCCTCAAATGCTTTCCTTGATCTTGGAAATAAGTGAGAGCATCTCTTATATCCTTGTCACTTTTTTGTTGCCTTCCTTTTCTTATTTAGCTTCCTTTGCTTTTGACGACGAAATACATATGCTTTATTTCTTTTCAAAGTTATCTTTTGGAACAACTACACACACTCACTAGTTTGTTTTCTGCTCTAAATCCCTATCGGGGGTAGCACTCGCCTAATATATATTTTATCCTTATATTAAACCCCACATGGGATAGCTATACATCCTAGTGGGTATCTTATTAGATATGATCTTCTATTAGGTTATACTCCCTTTTGACTCATCGGGCTCAACATCCCATTATAGGATAAGCTCCTTGGCCATTTTTAGTAAGCCTCGACATACATCCTAGTGGGAAATAACTCCACAACAATTAATAAGCGAGCAACCACCCATAATGGGTCAAACTCCAACACCTCATCCCTTTTGTCGAGCACTACACCCATAGCGGGTTTAGCTCCCTTATTTTTTGGTACGATCCATAGTATTTAGTCACATTGGTCCCTTATGACCTACACTAATTTTGATACTTTATTTCACCCATCCTTCTCTATTGTAGATAGTTGACCTTTGGAGTCTTTTTCTTTCTTCTTTTTCTCTCTCTCTACTTCTTCTCTTTGTTTGTCTTCTTTCTTGTTTTTCATCTCGTGTTTTCTCTTTCTTTCTTCCATCTATTTTCATCCATACATTTTATATAGCCTTACATTTAAGATATATTGCATACATAAAACATCAAATTAAATAACATCTAAGATGAAAATTAATCACATGCACACATTCACAAAATATAAATAGAGAAAACAACTATGTATTACTCGATGAAAAAGAGAGATACAGTCGTGTCTGGTTGGTGTACCACAATCCAGTCCCGGTACACTCAATCAATACCTAGAGGTGTATGCCACAAAAAAAATTGGTATGTCATCCTAATCCCTAGCCTAGCTCTAAGAGCTTGTCTCCTCTCCTCCACAATAAGGAGAAGGTGGTCTAGGAAACCACATACCCACGAACGGTGATATCGAGAATGTTTATGACCAAGATCATGACCTTCTAGCTAACTGGAGGGATGTAGGAAGTGTTGTTCTCTTCTCCACTAATATTTCTTGGTAGTACATGATCTCGTAAAATGTATCCCACTAAATGACCACCTCCAACCTCTCCCCTGCCCTATGTAGCTCCAATTGAAGAAGGTAGACTCCGTCGCTAGCCTGGCTACTCCTAACTATAACCATCCCCTATGCTCTAGCCCTCTAGCACTTTGTGTCTAGATGGCTCACCTCTCCTCATATATGATCAGCCTTTGCTCGAGCCACATCCCTCTCCATATCTACAATGCTCAATGAGCCTCGTAGTCCCTCGATCCTCTTGGAGCAGGTCCACCTGCCTATGTAGAGTCACCACCTATACCCATAGTACCTCTGCCTCCTCCCTTGGATCCCCTCATCCTGGAGCCTGATCCTGGCTAGCTACTATTGATGTGGAGGCCTCTCTTGATCCTACACCTAGTAGGACCCTGGCCTCTGTGGGGGTAACTTTGGATGCCCCTACCTCCCTAGTCCTGGTAACGTTGGTGTCCTCCATCACCAACTCAATCCTGACCCGAGTCTATCTTTGTCTTAGAGCTATTTATCCCTACTAAGCCCTCTTTGTTGCCCTATGACCTACTTCTTCAAATACTCGTTGCATGCCTGGACCCATCACTTGGTGCCTCTGTATCAAAACTGGTAAGGAGACCTTATGATGTATGAATCCTTTGCACCACTATCAATATCTAAAGGCCACTCCCACATCATCCACCCTAGGATCCACGTAAGGAGGTTTTTCTAGGTCCTCCTTAGCCCACCTAGTCAAGTCGATTCCACCTCATGCCATTGTTGGGTCCTGATAGAATCTTTGGTACCAATGATCCCCTAGGTCTGGGATGCCCTACAAGATCCCATCAATCAAATTTGAAGACCTTTGGTTCCCCCTTATTTGTAGTCAACCACCTAATCCTCCTAACCCTCACTAGATCCATCCTATCCTTAGTCCATCATAAGCATAGATGCTAGGGTTGACATACTATCTTGGCTTCCCTCAGATCATCTACTATTTGCCTCGCTAGTGGCAGATGTTCAACATAGGTCCTCATGATCAACTCTAGGGATCTAGGCCATATGTATGCTATTGGTTATCCCAAACTAGATAATGGACCTAGCAATGCATCTGGTATCTACATCGCTATGTACTCCAAGCTCCATATATGGAGCAATGTTGTACACACTATCCCTGTATTCTGCTTATACATGATGTTGTACAACATTATGTACAAGCAGGCCAACACATATGGACCCCATGCGAACCTAGCCCTCTGGTCTCGCATGTCTGCCACTACATCTGTCATCACCCATGGTAGATGTCACCTACTAGTGTGGCATATCATCATACCTACAACCACCTCGTAGAGAGCGGTCATAAATGGGTCTATCCCATACCTCCCCACCAGGTCATCTACGACTATGGTGCTATCCTACACCTGGTGGGTCCAACCTCCTAAAAATTATTGCAAGGTAGCTAGCCTCCCTCACACTCTATAAACTGCTCTCCCCCTAATGGGTATGTGCAATATGCACCACACATCCTCTAGTGTAACGATCATATCTCTCATGGGTAACTAGAAGGTAGGTGACTTCGGGTACCACCTCTCTTCTAGTGCTATCAATAGAGCCCTATCTGCCTCTACCCAAGGCAGTCTATCCAGGTGGTCTAGCTCCATCGTTGCCAATGTATCCCTCTCTACCTACCTGAGTACCTCTAGGTCCACCTCCAGGGATCCTGCTCTCCACTTGCTGCTCTCGAGTACCCTAAGCTACAATAACAACAAAATAAAAATTACTACATTAATAAATTTAATCAAAAAATTAATACATTAAAATTAATTAATTAATTTAAAATCAATCAAAATCCACAACACAATAAAATTCTACATATTTAAAGTTGTTTGCTTGCATATTTTTCCCTTCTTCTTCCTTCATTTTTATTTTTTCCTCTTTTATTTCTCTTTTTTTCTTTTTTCCCCCCTTTTAGCGAAATTGTGCTCGCTAGGCATGTTTTCGCGAAATCGCGCCCGATTGCTTTTCAATAGGCGTGATTTCTCCATTGTTGTCCAGGTAAAAATTACGGTCAAACCACGAGATCACACTCGAGTCGTACATGGTAAAACCATCAGTTTTGGTGGAAAATCGCTAAAAATAAAAGCAAAAATTGAAAAAATTGACTTGCGAGGAAAGGTTTTCAATCCTACCTGTACTTGCTCTGCCTTCGTACCGAATTTGCCCCTCATGATCACTAAATAGTGTATCAGTAGTACCATCTCCTTTGGTTCTCTAGAGCTCCTTTATTCTCCCTCATGCGGTTAAAGTGAATTAGGGTTTTGCCCCCTTTTCACTTTTAACCCTATTTTGTGTGTTATTTCTTCTTTTGGTTTTTCTCGCTTCTTCTTTTGAGTCTATCTTTTCAATATTTTATGAGGATTGTATCCCTCATAAAACTCGAGGGGGCACCCTGGCCTTAGAGGTATTAATGTACCTAATGCCTCAATTTGCATGCAAAACTTGAAAGTCTTTAAGTCTTTAGAGTGACACCATTTTGCACCATCCCTTTCTTCTAAACTAGCCACCCCATTTTTGCTTGTCATTTTTTATTTGTGGGTGTTTATATCTCTTCTTTGACACATTTATTAGTCCATAAATGTGTCAAAGAGGGGGAAAAATGTAGACACAAAAAATTGACCCACTTCAGTGGGAAATATTCCTTGAGCCCTCTAGGGGACCCCTTAGAATTTCCTAGGGCAAGGACAAGGCTTTCCCCCCCCTATTTTTCATGTTTTTCCTCTTTATGTGAAATTGCACCCAATCCCTAACGAGGTGTGACTTCGGATTGTGATATCACGATCGTTACGGATGGGGCATGATTTTGCATTTTTAGGGTTTGACGCATTAAAACCCTACTTTTTTGAGGTTGGCATATTCTATGTTGGCCCTCCTTGTTTTTTCCACTATTTTTACCCTCAAATCCGCTATATAAAGAGGGTGTGAATTCACTTTTCACACACAAGTTAACACATGCTCACATAATTAGAACTTAATCATTTTATTACTCACATTTTATTTCTCTCAAAGTGTTTTATTCGGTCTACATCCTTCTTCTTATTCTCTTGTAAGCAACTTTGAAATTTGAATTTTGATTATCTATTGCATCAAATTTGTGTTTTTTGCTCTTGGTGGATTGTTGTTGGAGCCTTAAGGAGAGATTGACCATTCGGGAGATCCCAAACCCTTATTTTTTGCTTCTGCATTCTCTACCATGTGAATTCACTCTTCTGCATGCACATTTAGGTTTTTCTGAATGACATGATTGAGATTATGCATTTATATTTTATTTTTCACATAGTTTATGTGAAATCATGCCCAGTATGCTATGGGGTGAGACTTCACCTCACGTTATTGTGGTCATCCATTGCAGGGCGTAATTTCTCTTGAGATCAAATTGGAGGTAATTTTTTGTCCCTTTTTTCTCCATTGCATTCAAAATTGCATCTAGAGCATGGTTGTATTTTTTGTTCTATGACTTCTGCATTTTGTTCTGTTGTATTGCATTAATGTTTGTTTTCCTCCAAAGGTCAATTTTCACTTTTAATTATCAAATTTCATTTAAAAGGACCTAGGGGGCTTTACTGTTGCACCTCCAAGAACTATTGTATAGCGGCCTAAGTAGGCCTCCTAACGCTAATCCCATTTTCAAGTGTTTGTTGAGTTATCTTGTAGGAACATGTATTATTGATAGCTTTGAACAAAGAGACAAAAGCAAGGATAAATCATCAGATAGGCTAAGTATTCTGATTTGTATTTATGATGTTTGTTGAGTGCCTCATATTTATTTTATAAAACCTATATATGATTTATAGAGGTATATTTAATTAATTCTATGTATTGAAAAGAAAATAGCATGTAGTGTGCACTTAGGGTTAATTCTGTTTGTGCATCTTTTCTTGATCCCTTGCTTAAAGGTTCTTTGTTTAGAACCCTAGGTTAGAAAGTATCCAAAGAAAAAATCATTCTAGGATTAGTCCTTGTATTCTTGCATTTTGTATTTCTGCATTGTCCTTTATCTTTTATAGCATAGATCTAGAAACGTCAAATCCAGGTGTTTTTCTAGAAACTGAATACATTAAACATTCCTAAAATTCTTATGGACTTAGAGCGAGTCCTTAAATTTTTCCCTGGTGAACCCTTCCCCCCTAGCACCTAGTGTAGAGAATAATAGAGCCCCTGTGGTTCACCCCAAAGGCTTCTCTCTTGCAGATCCAACTTTTGGGAATTGTACGCGGTAAGGCAATTTTCATCCTCTACAACATTATCTTCAAAGCATTAGGGAATTAAATAAAAATGAAATATAATAGATGCTAAGCACTTTATCAAAACCATAGCATTCTCTAATCACTTGAGACATATAAGGGATATTACAAAATATAATATTTGATAAGGTTTTATCAAGTTAGTTCACATACTCTAAACTAGGGAGTCATAAGGTAGACTACTTAAAAATTTCTATCAAAAGTATTCTCAAAATACTAAAGAGCTAAAATAATTATATTGATTGATCATATACTACAAGAGTTGAAGGTTAGAATCCAGAAGTTAAAAGGATTGGAAGACATAAGAAATACTACAATTTCTTAAGATAATGGATAAATTAGCAAGAGGGACATATCATCACAAGGCACACTACAAAAGGATTCAAGATCAAGATACATACAATATACCATATCAAAGATAAAAAATTACTTCTAGCACAAATAATTCTACAAGTCAAATTAAAAAGAACATTTGGTATATTGATTCCAATGCTAGTCATCACATGATAGGAAATTTAGAATGGTTTGATTGCCTTAAAATCACTAATAATTATAGGTTGAACATTGCAGATGGCAAATCCTATCATATACATGGATATGGGTGTGTAACACCTAGTAAATCATTTCCAAATTTTCTATTACATAATGTGATGTATGTTCCTGGATTAACATCTAATCTTATTTCAGTAGCCAAGCTAGTGGAGAGCAAAAGGATGATTGATTTCAGATACTTAAATGGAGTCAATATGTGTCTCATCATAAATCAAAATGATATAGAAGCTACTGAATAAATCCACAAAGATATATATGCTCTAGATTCGATTAAGACTTCACAAGATATTATTGTATTTCAAAACAATACTAATGCATTTTTTGAGGAACAAATTGTAGAAAATGAAGAACCTATATATCACAAAAGCAGATGAGGGAATAGAAAATTAAAAATTAAAAATATGAGAGGACAACAAAACTATGGACTACTTAGCCATATACAAACTAAAGAAGAGTAATAACCTAATCAAGCTAAATAATATTCGAAAGACGAAGATCCATATTGAAGACTAAAAGTCTTCAATACCCAAATAATGTAATACAGGGGGGGTTGGAGTATATTACATTATTTGGTACACGTTAAGGTACCACCTTGGGTACATAACTAAAGTAGGAGTTTACCTTAGAGTAAGGTTTGAGTGGTAACTTTATGCAATATAATAAATGCACAAGTGTTAGAATGTGCAATGATGTAAATGTGCATGTAGTACACATGTACATGAGTCATAGGATAGGTAGTTGAAGAGTCATGGTCCAAGGGACATATCTTCCTATATATAAGCCTTTGTCATAGAGAGTGTGGGAGAGATGAAGTATAGTGAGTTTAGTAGGTACAATGTTGATCATGTATTATTTATGGAGTGTTCATGTCCTCCATTATATTACATTGTACTATTTTCGTGAGCTTTCATTAATGGCATATTTTTGAGTTATTGTAATAGTTTCTCTTATAATTTTCTTACATATTATAGTTTCATTATCATATAGTTATCATTTTTTGCTCATTTTACATCTTGTGGTTACATTTTATTTAATATATATCATCAAAAGCTAACAATACCAGCATCAATCATTAGTTGTCTAGAATAATAATCTAAAGGGATTATTCCCTCCCTCAACAACAAATTGTACAAATTTACACCTTCTTGATATTGGAGACCACTCATTTAAAGGTCATATTGTAAATTCCATTGGAAATATTTCACTGTTAAAAGTGTTGGTGATGAAGAAAAATGATTTTACCAGTAGCATTCCTTCGAAGATTAGCCAACTAACATAGATTCACATATTGCATCTTTTTTCCAATAGTTTTTAAATAATTATTCCACTAAATATTTTATCCTTACAAGCAATGACCATTGTAAAAGAAGATGCTTTATACTATCAAAAAATATCTTTAAGAGCATGTATGATGTATATTTTGAAAGATTGCATATGGCTTCCAAAGGCATAGATGAACAATATCAAAACATAGGTTTGCACTATGATTTTGGAGGATTGAATATGACTATAAAACACCTGGATTTAAAATAGCCTTTCATACTTTCCAACTTGAAGTCCATAGATTTATCAAATAATAAGGAGAAATTCCTTTGGATTTTAGAAAGTTGAAAGGATTGATGTTTCTCAATCTATATTTGAACTATCTCAATGGATGCATTCCAAATAGTTTGGAAAAAATGAGTCAACTAGAGTCATTAGATCTTTCAAAAAAAGAGATTTTCTAGACAAATTCCTAGAGAGATCAAATATCTAAACTATATGGGGTTACTGGACTTGTCTACCAACAACTTTTCAAGGAGAATACCCCAAGGACAAAAGTTGAATATAATTCCATAATCATCATACATAGGAAACCCATATTTATGGGGGCATCCACTTCCAAGAAATTTCTCTTGGCCACAATTTGCTCCTCCTCCTCTTCCTCCTATAGCTACCAAGAAAAGAAAGAGTATAAAAATTCCATGGTATGAGATCACATTGAGATTGGCATATGGAGCAGGTTTTGGAATCACAACACTTATTGTAGTAAGGGAGAGTTTGTAGTAAGGAAGAGTTGGAGGCTGGTATGGAACCAACACACACAAACGAAAAAAATGCAAAAACATCAAGCTAAGCATTTCATTAATAAGAATGGCTATAAATAGCCAAAGTTACATTCTCATATGTGGCCACAAATATGGCCAACCACATTTTATAAATCTCCACCTAGACTAATTAGGTAAAGTCCACAAGAATGATTAGGTGGACATGCACATTTTTTAATAAAAGGTGATTTTTAATATTTATATATTTACATATTGATATTTAGTATTATATTATTTTATATTTACAAAAGGGATTTTATATTTACAAAAAATATTATTTAATATTTTGAATCCCTATCATTCCTTCTCATCGTATGAGCATTGAACTCCCTATTTTGAATAATAGGGTGAACAAAAGAAAGAAATATGTGGAACAAAAGGAACTAGAACTGCAATAGTGATAGTAGGTGTGGTAGGAGGTGCATGAGTCACAATAGGAACAATAAATGTTGGAGAAACAAGAGCATTAACAACAATAGGAGCGATAGTAACAGGTGCAGAAGCCGTAGTAAAAGCAGGTACTAACTGAACAACAAGAGCCGATGGTGTGTTTGGAACATTTGGAGTAAGAGAAGGAGCAAGAACACAAATTGAACTAGACGTACCAGGAATATATGGTACCGTAGAAATAGGATAAATAAGTGCTCGATGGTTATTTACCTACATAGGAGCATACTGAGTGGACAAGAGGGTTTTGTTTTGGGAAGGGTGATATGGTTGTCGACTAAATACTAATGCAGTGTGGGGTGAGTGAATGAAGGAATATGAGACAATGGTCAAGTTTAAATGATGAAAGAATGATGATCATGCTGGAAAGTATAAGTGTTATGATATGCACCATACTAGGCTCTCTTATCATATTGATAACGCTTACTTAAAAAGAGACCACAACAACCCATAGGTGTGACATCACAGGTGATAGTGTCAATATACTTAGGACCAAAAGAAAAAGATAAAATGCATGCATGTGTGATCTCAGAAGAAGTATTTTGTTCTTTCCAGCTGAGTGGGTAAGGATGAGGATGAGTATAGATAGGTAGTTGCAATCTATCGACAATAGACTATGTAATTAAATTTTATTGTGAACCATTATTGATGATACAATCTACAGAGAAAGCATTGTAAGATGAGCATGAGTGACAAATAAATTATCACGGCCTCTAGACTGATGAGTGAATAAGGAAACAATAGGGTTCAATTTTACTTCTAACTCAGGATAAGCTTTATCCTCATCGGTAGTGTCAGTAGGGTTTTCTGAGGTTCCTTCCTCGAAAGTTTCATTCTTATATGTACATACATACAATTGTTTCTTTTTCTTATTTGGACATGCATATGTCATTGCTTTTTACAATAATTACAAGTTATTTAGGAGGAGAAGAGTAAAAAGGAGAAGAATACTTCTATAGAGAGGAAGGAGACTATCGATTTTGAGAGTTTTGAGGTTGAAATGTGCCTATTGAAGACTAAGGAATTGTTGAAGTTGGTGATTGAGGGGTACTATGAAATCGAGGTGCATGAGTCTGTGTAGAAAATTTTTCCTTCACAAGCTAAGCTTGATTGAAGTTTGCATCGAGTGTATCAAGATGAGCATATTTCAACTCGTGAAACAAGTGTGTCTGGAGGACACTCTTAAAATTAGGAATAAGAGTGGGCATGGGATCCTAAACATGGATCATGATATGTAGGTAGTTGAACTAGTAGATGTAGTCCTAAACAGACATTTGGCTTCCTTGCTTCAGATGAAACCAATGGATGAGCAAATCCTCATCGTAATTGATAGATAAAAAGTAGGCTTCAAGGTTGTAACTAGTTCATCCCAAGTGGTGATGGGATTAAAATGAGTTTGTCTCTCAGTTTTGAGAATATTAGCAACTCCAAAAAAATTAATTTTGCAAAGGAGACTTTATCATCATCAAGAATTTTACTATAGATAAACCAGGTGTCCATGTCTAGGATCCAACTATTGCACACTTTGGAATCCCTAGACCCATCATAGATTTTGACCTCACATTTGAGGTGAGATCAAGAATTAAAAATATGATCCTCAGGTGATGGAGGTTGAACTTGCATGTTATACATCTTATGGCCAAATTGCTAACTACTTGGACTAAGGCCATCATTTTTTCGGTTTTCCAATGAGCCATGGCTTGTTGTCTTGTGACAGCTAGGGAGAGTGGTTGTAAAAACTTACAAATAAACCACTAAAAGTGTTGGGTACAACTGAAAATGCACTCTTTTACAAGATCAACTTTAAGGACCAATATATCAAATGATTACAAAAATATACAATTCCACTTCTAGTGGATTAAGTTGAAAATGAGCTTTCAACACCTATAAATAAGGCTTGAGCTTTCCAACACCTATAAATAAGGCTTGAGCTTTCCAACACCTATAAATAATGCTTGAGCTTTCCAACACCTATAAATAAGGCTATATCTAGACAAATACAATTATATCATCTACATACATCAAACATACTATCTCCAAGCTACGAAAATATAGTTTAACAATTTAGCCCTAGATGAAGATGATTACAATTTCAATCATATATGTGAATAAGCATCTCAATGTTTTAACTACCTCTCATATGTTGTCCCCCTCTTACAATATAATGGTCCCTTGCATTAACTAGTCCCCACTATAGAGCCTTTGAAAATCCTCTTGTTCCCCCTTTACACAAAAGCGCCTTTGAAAATCCTCTTGTTCCCCATTTACACAAAAGCGCCCCCCTTTGGCCTTCATTTTTTTTTTGGGTTACAGAGGAGAGTTGGTTACAACCACTATTTTTAATAACTAGATAGCGTAGGGTTCAAACCATAGGGACTGCTCCCAACAAACCTATCGTCTCGTTATTGTTGACTCGACGTGAAATGAAGACCACCGATCGCTTGGAATTTGTACCATCATCGTCACTTTGACGCGTACTCATAAGGTTCAAAATAGACTACTACCTTGAAAATTCACCTGTTCCTATTTACACAAAAAAATGCCCCTATGGCCTCTATTTGGACTTAAAAAGTAAATGGTCCAATTTGAAATCAAAGCCTGAATTTTAAAACATGGTTGTCCAACCAAAGGACAAAACATGATCCCAAAATAAGAATTATATCATAAAGCATATATTAAAAACTTTATACCTTTGCTGGTCCCTTAAATAAATATGGCGCCCTTATCTTTTTAAGGATGCCATTGACACAGTGCCAATTTTAGTTCCAATCACCAAATTACCAATGAGGCTAACGGAGCGGGTCCCACATTTGAATTAACGACAACAGTGAACCTCCATCAAGGGAACTCTGGAGATAGGTAGCAATGAAAAATCTCCTTCGTGTGGCAGTTGAGCCTTAGACCTCATACTCTCAAGTTTCATGGATTCTCAAGCCCTCCAAGTGCAAATAGATCCATGCCAAGCACTTCAGATCCTTGGTCGATCTTGAAGTTTTATTTTATCGTCTAGAGCACAGGGCGAAGGAGGGGCCCAAAGTCAGGCTATGCTCCTGAAGTCAAGTTGTGCACCCCAAGTCGGGTTGCGCTCTTGAAGTACGGTTGTGCTCCTGACATTTGTGCAGTCGGGTTATGCACGGGATAATGTGCACAGTCAGGTTGCACACAAAAAATGTGCGCAATCGAGCTGCACACGAAACAAAGTGCAAAGTCGGGGAGTGGGTGGTCAATGCTTGACTGCGCTGGTCAAAGGCAACGAAGCTACACAGTGGGGTGGATAGCTCCAGACTTATGCAAATTTTTGCCTTGCAAAATTTTGCTGTCCTGAGGCTTGTGCGGCTACAGCTATGGTTTGCTTGGCTTGGCAAGAACTGTATGGGGAGAAGAGAAGCATCGAATCTGAATGCAATGTTTGGGATCTGAGTTCAAACTTATAGAACACAAAAAAAATGCTCTGAGGTGATTGTATAGACAACAACAGATTTTATGCAGACAAAGATAGCCACAAACCCTACAGATGCCTTAAACAACAACAAATTTTATTCTTATAAGACGAGGGTTACAAAAAGTCCTCAACTAAGGAAAAACTAACATCTATAGACTAAATATACAGGATAAATTGAGAGGGAGAACAAATATCGAGTCTACTACTCTGACATTAAATAGATGAGCTACACTGCTCATTGATACGATCTCGTCTGCTGCTTTGTGAATGACTGCTTTTCTCTTTCCTATTTCTACAAATTTACCCCACTCTCCACACTTTGTCTGAAGAGACAAACTACCTTATATAGCCTTGGTGAGAGGAAGATAGAGGTTATCCTCTGACAGGTTCTAACAGACCCTGAACTAGGGTTTTTGACAAATCATTGAACTAGCATTAACTTATGCGACGATCAGATCTATTAGAGGTCACATTTGTTAGAAGGCACGTGCAACGTCAAGTCAAAAATTTTGTCGAGATCCCTAACTATGCAAGCGCAGTCCGTATTTACCCAAGTTCGGAGTGCAGTCCAGCTTCGCCCAAGTTCGAAGCGCAGTTTGGCAGAGCTGTGAAATTAGGATTAATATTTCTAACACCCTCCTTTAAGCCTTATTTCATGAGTGCTTTAACTCCAAGATGCTCTCACAATCTACTGAAGTCTTCCTCCTTCAAAGTCTTCATGAAAATATCTGCCAACTGCTCCTTGGATCTGCAAAACTACAGTTGAATTTCTCCAGACTTCACCAACTCTCTGATGAAATGATAATGAATATCGATGTGCTTCGTCTGGTCATGGAACACGATATCCTTTGATAGTGCAATGGCTGAATTGTTATCACAAAAAATTATTGACGTGCCTTCTGGAGGATAGTTCAGTTCACTCAGAACTCTTCACAGCCAAAATGTCTGGCATACGACTGACGTGGCAGCGACATATTTTGCTTTAACTATGGACAATGTAACAATGGGTTTCTTCTTGGACGCCCATGAGACTGCCCCTAATCCGAGATGGAAAGCATACCCGGAGGTGCTCTTTCGATCATCGGTGCTACCAGCCCAATCACTGTCTGTGAAGCCCACCAGTTCCAACTGGTCCTATCTGGCATAAAATAGGCCATTTTTTTACGTCCTGTTGACATAGAGTAAGATCCTCTTGTCTGCTTGCTAGTGCGTGTCCTTCAGAGTCTCCATAAAATGGTTGATCAGACTGACTCTGAACATCAAATCTAGCCGAGTTATAGTTAAATACATCAGACTGCCAACTAGCCTCTTGAACAACATTGGATCTACATTCCTCCCTGAATCTAGCTTGCTCAGCTTCAAAACTATGGCTACAGGTGTGATGGCGAGGTTCTTGTCCTCCATATTGAATCGCTTCAGGACATCCTTCGCATACTTGCCCTGAGAAATGAAGATGCCATTTGTCGATTGGTCAACTTCAATGCTAAGAAAATACTTCATCAACCCTAAGTTCATCTGTAGATTAAAGATACAACGCCAAACAAAAATAAAGAAATCACAATAAAGGAATGCAGAACAGTTGTACAAAATGAATGATTTTTATTAATCAATGGAGTTTAGAAACTCCTTTTAAGTACAATAGGGCCTGTAACCCTTTTTGTGATACAAAGTTACAATTTGTGCTAAGGTTCTCCGAAACCCTAGCTGGCACAATGTGGTGGCGTCTCCGAAGAATGTATCCTTAACCTCAAAAGAATGAGTGGGCTTCGTTGTATCCTTTGGCTCGAACCACTCCAGCTTAAGCATCTGCTACCAACAAATCAGATCTACCACTAGAATCCTGCACACATTAAAATTATCAAAGAGTTAGAAACTAATAAGAGGGCTCCACTGTGTGAGCCCTTAGAAATAGTCTAAAACCCTAGATTTATGAAATAAAAATAAACGGAATGTAGAATTCAACAGCAGATTAATACATAAAGAAAGATTACTTGATTTAGACGAATCTATACCTTTTTCTGTTAATGCGGCGAGACCTAGCGACGGTGATGGATGCGGTGAAAGGGTTTAGTTCAGACTTAGGGCCATGGAAGACTCAGAAGACTCAGGATTAACAACAATAGCCAACTCCAGACTTAGATAGGGAAGATAAGTAGGTTTAGCCGAAGAGATAGATAGGGTTTGAGCCATCAAGGTGACTCAATTTATAATCTACTCTTAGGGCACACTTTAGGGTTTTAACGACACTTTGAACGTGTGGCTAAGATTAAAGTGGATCCAAGGGTAGAGAATAAATCTAGGTTGTGAAACGGATTAAGATGGATGGACGGATGAGATTAAATGAAGGATGGACGGCTCAGATTAAATCACTTAAACTTTATTTATATATATATATTAAAATATATTAAAATATTAAAAAATATATATAAATATTAATTTAAATAAATTTGGGGATGAAAAATGGTGAGAAAAGTGAAATTGGGCCAAATAATGGTGGGAAAGTGTGGATTTGGGCCAAATAATGGCGGGAAGGATGGATGACTGACACGTGGCTGGCAGGAAGGTATAAGTGGCTGGATTTTGGTGTCTACAGATGCCCCTTTTTGAGCTGCTTTGTGTGAAGATACAATGTAGCACAAAAACTTAAGACACCTGAAAATCTGGATCAGACGCAACTCTCTCTCAAGACTAAAGCACAACTTTGAAGACCAAAGAATAAAAGAATATTTAAAATTTTTCAGCTTACCCCCTCAATTGGCGAGCGAGAATGGTTCTCACAAGCCAATTGGAAGAAATCGGAAGATAATGAACCGTTTTTGCCCCAACGGTGAAAAAAAGGGTTGGTGCATGCACCATCTATTTATGTCCCAACAGAAAAGGGGTTGGTGTACAAACCAGAAAAGAATATGATTGAAGACGATATGAGTGATGTGAAAGATGGACCGTTTTCTGCCCCAACGGTTATAAAGGGATTTTTGCCAAACCTGTAAATTCCATGATCATGTAAGATGAATTCCACTATAGGAAAATTAGAAATTGATAACGGATGCCCCAACTCCTGTGTGTGAATCCATACTGTTGATGAAATTGCCTTGTTGGCACCATTGATATGTAGAGATGAAAGATGCATGAAAGAGTCCAGAACTCAGAGATGCTCCTAGTGACTGTATGGATAATTCCTCGGGTCGGAACCAATCAACCTAGGTAGCCACAATCTCTAGCAAGACTTAAAATAATGACGATATGAAAGATTGTCCATGTTTAAGGCCCCATGAACTAGGCCATCAATGACAACTATTGAGCAAATTAATCTTGGTATGAGGTCACTTGAAAAGTAGAATATCCAAAATTGATTTTCAATTTTCAAACAGTGAAATAATTGATGATGATAAATGGTAAGTGTCCTTATGGTGGTTTAATCCTCTTACCAAATTGCATGGATGCAAATCGCTGCAATCGCCAAGGATGTCCCAGGTGAGCCAGTGCGCTACCGGAGGCACAGATCAGAGGGGGATTTGTCGTGTGCCGAGCCATGGAGGGAGGTGGCAGAGGACGATGAGGACATGGAGATCCTCGACGTGGACGACGTCGGGGTGACAGCTGAGTATGCAGCATGGATGGCCGCAGAGCCGAGGTGGGAGCCACCATTGGTGGCTGGTAGAGCCGAAGAGCCCGAGGTTGGGGCTAGAGAGGGTGAGGGAACCGCGGAGGTTCCCAAGCGTAGGGAGGGTCCCCGCATTCGATCTGACAATCGAAGACGAAAGGGGAAGATGGCGCGGCAGGCTCCAGGGAGCGGAGATGACGGGGAGGATGGCGAAGAGGGCCTAGGAGAGGCCGTAGGAGAGGCTAGGGAGGTACCCCCTATCAGGCACGAGAATGAGTTGGCACAGCTGCAGCAGTAGATAACGGAGTGCGATGCTATGCTAGCTACCCGAGACGAGAGGATAGCTCGACTGGAACAGCAGGCGACAGAGCGGGATGCCATGTTAGCTGCTCAGGAGGAGAGGATGGCCCAGCTGCAGGCGGACTTGGATGGAGTGACCAGGGTGCCCCAGGATGACAGGGTGACGAGACTCTAGGCAGAGCTAGCGGAGCGGGAGCGACGGTACGGGATAGACATAGCTAGGCTTAGGTCTAGGACTCGTTACATTGAGGCTCTAGAGGATACATTGTTTAGGAATCACATTGTGTTGCCTGATCCTCCATCCTCCTCTGTCTCTAGGCGTAGTGAGTCTAGGCACACCACTAGGTCTAGGGCTCCTACTAGGTCTCAGGGGTCTTCTTTTGATGGTTAGTTTAGTGCTTAGATGCACTCTTTATGAGCCTTGGTGCTCTATTGTATATTGTAGCTTTTTGGCATTCATTGTACAGTTTGACCTTTATACATATATATATACATGGCTTTTATTTATTTGGTGTTTTACTCTCTTTTGTGTGAATGCTTATGTTTTTGTGATGCATGTTTTTATATGTTTTAATGTTTTTGATGCATATGTGATGGAATGGAATGCAAAATTATAGATGATTAATGCGAGACTAAGTAAATGAAATATGCACTAAGAAGCACTCATACTTTTAGATAGTTAGATTTAGCGAACTGTTATCATAATTGTTTAATCAGGGGCACCAAACTTGGTGGCTTGTGAATGGATGATGTATGGAATGACATGAATATGGAAGAAGATATGGAGGAAGACTGTTTTACAAAGACTCAAACATGCTAGTGGTATCAAACAAACTTACTAACACTGCCTAATTCAACTAGGACCAAATGTGTGTGCATGCGAGTTCATTAACCAAATCAGAAGCATGGTAGTGACTCTAGGCAATCAAAAACCTATGTGTGTGCAAGTGTGTTCATTAACCTCATCTTGCATAAATTAGGTAACCCTGTTATGGAGAAGACCCCGAAGCTAGTTTGTCCGTATGAGCATTCAGAGGTCTCTTTTTGAGGAGAGACATGTCGCCACGCAATGAGTATACTCCACTGCCAGTCAAGCGTCTATAGCCTCGGTGAAGGTTAACTCCATAGTCCATGTTGTTTTAGACCTTTGTAAGCCTTTGGGATGACTACCTATCCGTCTGACTGGACAAGTAGTACGATCCTTACAACTTATTTGGGATCAGTGGTGTGTGAAAAATGTTCATTTCCTTAGAGCTTTGGGGAATCGGATTCTCAACCGAAGTATGATGAGAATTTTACCCTATCCTTACTACTCGGTTTATATTTATATTTTGTGATTGCTTGTGATAGTGGTAAGAACCACTGTTTTATGGACTATGTTTGCATGATAGGACAAACGAGGATTACCCTTTTCACTTCAAGGCACAACCCAAGGATGGTGTTATCTCTCTTTGACACAAGATGTTTTTAAGATGTGAAAATGTGATAGGTTCAAGACCGCTTTTGAAATCATTTCCCAATACTCAAGATTTTATTTAGTGTAATTTGTGATATGGCCCTAGAGAACTTTGACATGCATTTCGAAGTTTTCTTAAAACACTAGGAATGGTTGAGTGACTTGAAAACATTTTGGCAATGTAAATATGTGCAAATGGAAAATGGGTGTACGAATGACAATTCGGTTTGATGGATTTTATGAAGGTGCCCCCGATTAAGGCAACATGACTTTTGCTTGACCAAATTTTATATCCAAAAGATAGAATGGTCTCTAACATGATATGCAACTATGGCTGAAAATGAAATGTTATGGTTTTGAATGAGATGTATGCACATGAAATGCAATGTTTTTGAATGAGATGTATGCAACTAGCAATGAAATGCAAATTCTTTTTATTTTATTTGTTTTTTTTTTTTTTTGTTGTACAAGCCATGTATATATGTACATATAAAATTCAAACTATGCGTAGAATGCCCTCAAGTGTATAACATTAAGTGGTTCGGGTTCTTCCTCTCCCTCTAAACCGGCAAGTCTATAAGTTCCATTACCCACTCTTTCGGTGACCATATATGGACCTAACCAATTAGCCGCGAATTTATCTCGAAGATGCGGCAATGCATTGGTGTTTTGTTGATTCTCTTTAAGGACAAGATCCCCTACTTGAAATTCTCTTAGATGAACTTTGGCATTGTAAGCACGTTTCAATCGGTCTTGATAAACTTGCAAATGCTCTAAAGCATTGATTCATTTTTCATCTATGAGTGTGAGTTGATCAAGACGTGCTTGTCTAGCAGTATCATCATCGATAAATTCCCGCAAATAAATTCGCAAGGAAGGGATCTCGAGCTCAAAAGGCATGATTGCTTCAGCTCCATAGACCAAAGAAAATGGCGTTGCCCCAATGGGAGTTCTGATGCTTGTTCTGTAAGCCCATAATGCTAAGGGGATTTGTGTATGCCAATCTTTATGATTTTCTTTAACAAGTTTCTTAAGAATAGCAATTATGGTCTTATTGGAAGCTTCAACTTGTCCATTGGCTTGTGGGTAGTAAGGAGTTGAGAAACTATGTTGGATATTATACTTTTTGCAAAGAGCTCGAACATCCTTATTCTTAAAAGACTTGTCGTTATCAAAAATAATTTTAGAGGGAATACCAAAACGACAAATGATATGGTGAAGTATAAACTCCACAATTCTAGGACCTATCGTACTGGCTAGAGGAACAGCCTTCAACCCACTTTGTGAAGTATTCAGTGGTCGTAATGATGAAAGTATGTTGTCCTGAAGAGGCAAGTGAAATCTTGCCAATTAAATCGAGACCCCATTGTGAGAAGGGCCAAAGGCTTTGGATGGGCTGTAAAACTTGTGATGGTATATGGGTTAAATTAGCGTGTTCTTGACACTTTTTACATTGTTTAACATATTTGCAACAATCTTGTTCCATAGTGGGCCAATAATACCCCATACGTAAAATACGCTTCGCAATGTCCATTCCACTAAAATGACCACCACAAGTACCATCATGGGCTTCAACAATAGCTCTATGTGTTTCACTTGCTTCTAGACAGCGGAGGAGTACTCCATCATATCCACGTTTATACAACACATCCCCCAAAAGAACAAAACGAGCTACCTTTTGCTTAAAGCAGCGACGGGCAGTTCGAGACAAATCAGATGGGAGTGTTCCAAACTTGAGGAAGGCTACTATCTCACTAGACCAAGGCTCATATGGATCCAAATGGATAAAGCAAACATCATTTTCATCCTTAGACTCAACACGGACAATTGCAGACTTAGAGATTGTGGAAATGATTAGGGGCTGTACCTCTCCAAGGGAGTCCTTTGGAATCAATGATCCAAGAGAGGCCATGGCATCCGCAAATCTATTAGTCGAATGAGGCAAACTAGTGATCTCATGCCAATCAAAATTAGAGAGCAACTTAATTGCTACATCATGATAAAGCTTAATGGTAGGTTCTTTGGCTTGGTATTCTCCTGTAATTTGTTTAACCACGAGTTGAGAATCCCCAAATATCCGAATATGCTTAATGCTCATAGCTATGGCTGATTGAAGACCTAAAATTAAGGCTTCATACTCTCCTGTATTATTGGTGCATTGGAAGTCTAGTTTGAATGATAAAGGGATGGGAATCCCTTGAGGTGTATGAAACACAACTCCAGTGCCTTGACCTTTCGCGCACTTAGAGCCATCAAAAAATAGCGTGATGTCAACATCTTCCTCCGGAATGATGTCCTCTTCTTGTTCAGTGATAGCAAATACCGAATCATCTGGGAGCTCAATAATCAAAGGATGATCACTAGGTAGTGGAGCTTTCGCAAGTTGATCGGCTATAACTTGACCTTTAACGAATTTTTGGCTAATGAATTCAAGATCGAATTCGGTAAGCAACATTATCCATTTAGCGGTACGAGTGTTATTATAAGTGCGAGACATCATATAACGCAGAGGGTTTTCTCTAGCTATGACATATGTTGTATGGCTAAGCATATAATGATGAATTTTCTTAGTGGCAAAAACCACTGCTAAGCACAACTTTTCCACATAAGCATATCGGGTTTCATAGCTTACCAATGTTCGACTAATATAATAGACAGCTTGCTCACGATTTTGTTCATTCTTTTGTGCAAGCATTGTCCCTAAGGCAAAGTCCGTTGCTGAGATATAAAGATTGAAAGGGACCCCTGGACGAGGCGGAGCTAAGACTGGCGGAGATGCTAAGTACTGCTTGATGTCATCAAAGGCTTTTTGACACTCATCTGTCCATGAAAATTGTACCCCCTTTTGTAGTAGGTGGCAAAATGGCCTACATTTATCAGAAATTTGTGCAATAAAGCGACGGATTGAATTAATCTTTCCTTGCAAACTATGCAACTCCTTCAAATTAGTTGGGGGACACATTTCCATAATGGCTTTGACCTTGTTTGGGTCCACCTCAATACCTCGTTTAGAGATAATAAAACCTAGGAGTTTGCCTGAGGTAACACCAAAGACACATTTCTTAGGGTTCAACCTTACTTTATGCTCTAGAAGTCTATCAAAAACTTTTTCCAATACATAAAAATGCTCTTGTCGAGTTTTAGATTTTGCCAATAAATCATCCACATAATCTTCGATAATCTTATGCATATAATCATGGAAAATATAAGTCATGGCTCGTTGATAGGTTGCACCTGCGTTCTTAAGGCCAAAGGACATCACCCTGTAACAAAAAGTTCCCCAAGGTGTGGTAAATGCTATTTTATGTTGATCTTCAGGGTTTATTCGAATCTGGTTGTATCCTGAAAATCCATCCATGAACGAAAGCATTTCATGACCGACGCAGGTATCGACAAGAGTATCAATGTTTGGAAGAGGAAAGTCATCCTTAGGACACACTTTATTTAGATCTCTAAAATCGGTGCAAACACGTATTCCCCCGTTAGGCTTGCGAACGGGTACCATGTTAGAAAGCCACTCAGGATAATCAATCGGGACGACAAATTTAACATCCAGAAGTTTCTGAATCTCCGATTTAACTATGAGGGCCACGGTAGGATGCATTTTCCTAAGTTTTTGTTTGATAGGTTTAGCATCTTTTTGTAAGGTGAGGTTATGGACAACCAAATTAGGGTCTAGGCCTGGCATGTCTTTGTAAGACCATGCAAATATCTCCTTCTTCCGCTTGAGTAGAGCAATCATTTGCTCTTGTTCCTCTGATGATAGAATTTTAGCCAGTTTCACAATTTGGGTGCCATCTTGGTCTGGACTAAGGTCTACATCGATAGTTTCTTCAATAGACATGTGGGAACCTTCCTCAAGCTGATGGGGAGTAGGGATCAGATTTATGTCATCTAAAATGTCATCAGGCTCCTGCGCCTTGCTCTCGTCTATGTCTGCCTGGAATACCTCTGGCTTAGAATATGAAGGTGAATGTGGAGGTGAAGGAGGAATGTAGTTGGCGGAAGCCCTTAACAATTCCTCGGAAAGGATGAACTCTGAAATAGATGGAGGAGATGAAATCCGATCCATGTCAATCAGGTTTGGGTTGATCAGGATTGGCTTATCCGGATCATATGGATTATGGAGCGGTGTGAATAAGTCTTCAAAATTCATTGTCGACTTATGGAAGAAAGGATGGGCGGAATGGAAGGGAAAACCGGTGAAGACCTCGGAAGACCTGAAATGCAAAACAACATAGTTTTTCAGTTTTTTTTTTTTTTTTTTTTTTTTTGTAGTGGTGAAAACCACTATTACACACATACATAAAGCAATAAAGTATTTTTATATATTTTGATTTTATTTTTTTTTGGGAATTTTCTGATTTTTTTTTTTTTTTTTGGTAGTGGTGAAAACCACTATTTTAGTATATACATATAATACAGGTTTGGATTATGGCTTATGGATGTGGCGGAGGGGGTGGTTCACCTCATTCTTGTGGAAGAAGCAAGCGAAAGATGGCCTCTTGGAGAGGGAACAATTGGAGATAAAACTCGTCTTGTTCAAGTGAGGGGAACAATGGGCACCGACTCTTCTTCAGATTCATCACCATTTGACATGACGTCAAATTCTTCATAGGCTTCATCTTCGGATTCATCGGGGTGGAGGATTTCTTCTTCTGAATTAAGATTAATGCTTTGAAAAGCTTGTTAAAAATAAGAAAGGGATGGAAGTGGTTGGTAGCCCAGACCAAAACGCTCAGTGGGTCTCTGGTATGGCATATCGATGCGTTCAGTTACCCCTTGCTCGTATCGACCTAGGCCAAATTGCTGCCAATTATGTCTGTGGAAATAGTGATAGGGAAAACCCTCCATCCTTTCAATATTGGTAGGGACTGGATGCTTGGGTTCTAGTATGGTGGTAGGACTAGAAGATGACTCTATTCCCCCATATACAAAATTAATGGAATTTGGCATAGAACCCATGTTATAAACCGATCCAATGGATAAATGTTGGTCATGTGGACGACCAAAATATTTAACTGTTTGCACATTGAACGATGTGATGTGGACATCTTGGATGGCATACTCACCAATACCTGCATCAGTTAGATGGACCTTGAATTGGGAGGGAGATGGACTAGATGATGGAATAGAAGAATGTGGGATAGAAGAATTGGAAGGATTTGGTTGGGTTGATGCTTCACTGACTTGTGAAACATCAGCTAGTGATGGTTGGGAAGATGGAGGAATAATAGGTGAGGTTGAAGAAGATGTAGAAGAAGGGGGTAATGACGTGGAAAGAGATGATTGGTCATGGCCACATGTGCATGTGGTCACTGATGAAGAAGAAGGAAGATTAGAGATGAAGAAAGTGGTGAATGAGATGGAATAGCGGAAGAGGAAGATGGTTGCGATATGATGGGTAGCTCCTCAGGAATGGGAGCTTTAAAAGAAGATGGTATAGAAGAAGTAGATGGGGTCAAGAAAAGATGAGTGGATGGCAACACAATCTCATAAGGATTTGAGACATAGTTGCAATGTTTGAAGGGTTCAATGTCAGCAGGTACATAATGAACCTGTCCCTCATATACATACTTCGGACATTGATGCAAATATAGAAGGGACACATCTCATCTCCCTAAGCCAAGGCCGTCCAAGCAATACATTGTATGCCATGGACCCTTCCAAGATGTGAAACAAGGTATGCAAATTTCGGGCCCCTACCTCAATGGGCAAGATAACCGTGCCAACCGTGGAAGATAAAGCATCATTGAATGCTTTAAGAGTAAAAGTCGACTTGGTGATAAGGGATGGCGACAACTCTAGATTACTCAATGCCGATGTTGTAATGATATTGATTGAGGAACCGGTGTCAATTAAGACTCTCTTGAATGGCTTGTGATCGATCTTGGCCATGATATGCAGTGGAGGATCTATACTTTTTGTTGACAAAGGTTTGATTTCAAAATCATAGAAAGTGATGGAGGGCTCCATGCATGTTTGAATACTCCCCACAAAGTTGTTGAAGGCATTAGTATCTTGAGTTTGAAGCTCGATTGACTTTAATATTTCCATTAATGCCTCTCTATGCGGGGGAGATTGTTGAATGAGGTCATAGATCGATAACTTGGCAAAAGCCATTTTTAAACTGGTAGTTAATCGGCTACTCAATGACATGATGGGTCGTTGGCGTTGAGTAGAATGATTTAGCGGTTGTTGAGAAGTACTAGCACGTTGTTGGGTCACTGTTACCTGAGGTGGACTAGGAGTTTGTACAGGTGGCTATGGTTCAGCCTGATTTGGTTGGTTCACCATTTGACCCCGGGTTACTACGTTAATAGTACCCACAAAACCTTGGTATTGTTGTACATGGTTGACTTGATTAGGAGGAGTTACCTGAGTTACTCCCCCGGAAGTTGTTGGAGCTTCCTCCCGATGTGGAAGGGGTGTTTGAAATACACCAAGATTTTGATTTTGTTGGGCTAAGGGGCTATCCAATTTAATGGCTCCAATCTCAATAAGATCTTGGATCACATGTTTGAAAGTCTGTACAATTATTGATATCATGTCCATTTTGCCTATGATAAGGACAAAATAGGTACTCCTTGTAATACTTCCCCCTTCTAGATGGTTCTAAAGGTTTAAACTCAGGTAAAGTTAACTGATTTGTGCTATATAACTTGTTGAATATGACCGCATATGGTTCATCTAAAGGTGTGAACTATCGCTTGGGACGATTTGTTTGCCAAGGTCGAGTTTCCATGGTTGGCCTAGTATTGTGAGCTGGTTGAGGAGGGGCGGGTACCACATGATAAGCAATTGGTTGCGGTTGACTTTGCATTACTTGTTGTTATTGAGCCATTACGGGCTGGCTCGCCACCACTTGATTAACTTGGTTAACATTTGAGGCTGTACTAGCCTGTGCTTGTTTGTTTTGGCCATAATTATTATTTCGTTGTTGACCCTTTTGTTGCCATTCTTTTCTACGGGGTTTTAAAACACCCTCTTGGACTTTAATGTCTTCTATGATACTTGCTTGGGCCAAAGCCTCTTCAAAATTCTTGTATTTTTATAATTGGAGTAACCACGAGATAGGTTTTAGACAACTCTGGGTGAACATTTTGGTTAACTCCTCCATTGGTAGGGAGAATGGCAATTTATTAATGATAGCCCTCCAACGGTTTCCAAAGTCATAAACAGTCTCATCGTCATGTTGCTTGAGCTTGTATAAGTCGGACAATGAGACTTTCCTTTGTACATTTAGGGAGAATCGTTCTAAAAACAGATTAATCAATTGCTCGTAAGCATAAATGCTATGGTGAGGTAAATGATTGTACCATTGTACAGCATCTCCTCCTAATGTCTGAGGAAAAGTTTTGAGCATAAGAGCGTCATTATTTTGGATTCTAAAGCAAGCATGCATGAATGAGCTCACATGTTCGTGAGGATCCTCAGTTCCTCGAAATTTGTCAAACTTCGGTAATGTGAAATCAGTCGGATATGGCGATGAAGGTACCGAAGGATGAATTGATTGATTGATCAATGACCTTAGCGTAGGTTTCTGACTAGATGAGCCAGGCATGTTGAGCATAAGGTTGTCAATCTGTTGTTGCATAGCATGGAGTCGAGAATCTTCATGAAAATTTTGATTCGTTTGATGATTATGATGATGCAATGGAGGAGTGGAAAAATGATGAGATGGGATGAAATTGCCTGGATTAGGCGGTGTGGAATGGACAAGTTGTTGGTATGGATGATACCGAAAAGAAGGTGATTGGGGTGAATGATGAACTGGATTGGGTTGGGAGAAAGGTGGGGTAGGAATGGACACCACCAAAGATTGGGGTACCCAGGTGGGGCCTGAGCTAAGAAAAGCTAGCTGGGTAGAAATTGGTTGGGGTGTAGGATTTACTACGACAGGTGGTTGGGCATTTTGTTGCTGTTGTTGCTGAAGCAACTTTTCGAGGTACTCCCTAACCTTATTAATTTCTAACCCAAGGGATGTGGGATGATTGGATGAAGGTGGAGGGTAGGCTGCCATGGTAGTCACAGGAAACTACATAGCAGGGGCAATGAAGGTGGCTGAAGTAGGCGGTACCTGGGAAGAAACAAGAGATCGTGCCCTGGTAGGGTGAAACCATAAATGGTTTGGGAAGAAGAGGGTTGAAATTGGTCATGGCTAGAGGAGGTTCCACCAGCCTCATAGAGAGAATTGGTGTACACCCGGTTAAATGGAGGAGAAAGTGGTCGGGAAGACACTACATTTGTCTCCAAAGGAGGACAATTGAGCATCCGGGAAGATGTTGGAGATGAAGCCGGCTGAGAAGATACAACATTAGCCTCAAAAAAAGGGTTAGTGTAGACCTGAGTGAAACCAGCGGGTATGGTTGATGCAATATCCTGCTGAAAAACATAATCTTGCATAGGGGAATCTTGGATTGGCTCAAGGATATAACCAGTGCCATCTCTTAAGTGAGTTTGCACTTGGGCCATATCAATGTGGGTAATATGACAGGAATTGTCTTCCTCCATGGGCATGGCCATGCGATAGACGATAGAAGGACGTGAAAGACCTGCAGGCGAACCTGCCTAAAATTCACTAGGATAAGTGGTCATGTTGGTGGTGGGGATGTTCTGTGAATTATTCATTTGATTATTTAGATTTAACACTTTAGATTGATTCCTTGTTAAGACCATAACACAATAAATCTAAACAAATTCAGAAAAGAAGAATGCAAAACTTGAATGATAAATTTACACTAAAGAAATTATCAGAAAATAGTCACAACCTAGGTTTCAACCAATGTGTCTTACCTGCGGTTAATTACTTATTTTCTGATCTTAATCTGTAGTAAATTTTAAGTGTTCGGTTTATGAGTTTTGCATGTGATCTAATCTTGAATTATTCACAAAAAAAAAGGTAGAAACTATGGCTAGGAAAGGACAACAAGATTCTTATTGGTGATGAAATCCAGCAAGTTTGCTCGGGGGTGACCTATGGTGTCTGAGGCAAAATTTTAATGGATGGAGATGAATTCCACCGTCACTAAACTTCAAGCAATACCTGGTGATGAAATCCAGATATTATTGTTTTAAATGCAATATGAAATGCAGTGAATTTTATTTTAAGTGTTTTAGTTGTCTAATGTATACATACAAAGCTATAAATCAAAAGTTCTAATGATCTAAGCAAGAGGCCACTGAAAATATTCCATTTCCTCTGAAGAAGTGGAGTACACCGTTTAAAACCCACTGCCTACCAATGATATCGGATATCAAAGGAGCAACCGGAAGGTTCGTCCACTTCTCTGCTCGGAATCACCCAATGGCAGGAGTACTATTGACATCCAATCAATAGTCCTACTTAGATAACTAAAACAAATAATTCGTAGCTATTCTAATATGCAGCTAGGTATGCAATTTTTTTTTTTTTTATGCAAGCAACAACCAATAATGCAATGCAGAAAAATGTAACTAAAAATGTAACAAAAAAAAATGTATATACAACTTAACTGTTCTTTTCCAGATTACTTAGTTTTTGTTCATTTTAAAGCAATGATCTGAAAAAGAAACAGAATACGACAGAAAAACCAAAAACGTAAAAAGTACAGTTTAACAAAGAAAAAAAAAAAATGCACTTACTCGGAAGCCTACGCTTTTTCTGTAAAACTGCCTTCAAACGCCCAAGGGAGTCTGCGCAGGCTGAAACGCACCTCTACGTTTCGGATCGGACTTCCAGACGCCGCTCTGCATCTGCTATGTTTTCTGCAAACTCCTCAGAAACCCTAGTTCTCTGGAACAACGAATTTCATGATTTTCGAAACCTGCAAAATAAAACAAAAACAAGAATAGATCAGTAAAGCAAGTATTAAAAACATGAAACCCTAGGGGGTCCCACCGTGATCGCCATTTGTAGATTAAAGATACAATGCCAAATAGAAATAAAGAAATCACAATAAAGGAATGCAGAACAGTTGTACAAAATGAATGATTTTTATTAATCAATGGAGTTTAGAAACTCCTTTTAAGTACAACAGGGCCTGTAACCCTTTTCGTGATACAAAGTTACAATTTGTGCTAAGGTTCTCCGAAACCCTAGCCGGCACAATGTGGTGGCGTCTCCGAAGAATGTACCCTTAACCTCAACGGAATGAGTGGGCTTCGTTGTATCCTTTGGCTCGGACCACTCCAAACTTAAGCAACTGCTATCAACAAATCGGATCTACCACTAGAATCCTGCACACATTAAAATTATCAAAGAGTTAGAAACTAATAAGAGGGCTCCACCGTGTGAGCCCTCAGAAACAGTCTAAAACCCTAGATTTATGAAATAAAAATAAACAGAATGCAGAATTCAACAGCAGATTAATACATAAAGAAAGATTACTTGCTTTAGACGAAGCTATACCTTTTTTTGTTAACACGACGAGACCAGGCGGAGGCGATGGATGCGACGAAAGGGTTTAGTTCAGACTTAGGGCCGTAGAAGACTCAGAAGACTCAGGATTAACAACAATAGCCAACTCCAGACTTATATAGGGAAGATAAGTAGGTTTAGCCGAAGAGATAGATAGGGTTTGAGCCATCAAGGTGACTCAATTTATAATCTACTCTTAGGGCACACTTTAGGGTTTTAACGACACTTTGAACGTGTGGCTAAGATTAAAGTGGATCCAAGGGTAGAGAATAAATCTAGGTTGTGAAACGGATTAAGATGGATGGACGGATGAGATTAAATGAAGGATGGACGGCTCGGATTAAATCACTTAAACTTTATTTATATATATATTAAAATATATTAAAATATTAATATATAAAAAAAAATATATATATATATATATATATATATATATATATATATATATATATATATATATTAATTTAAATAAATTTGGGGATGAAAAATGGCGGGAAAAGTGAAATTGGGCCAAATAATGGTGGGAAAGTGTGGATTTGGGCCAAATAATGGCGGGAAGGATGGATGACTGACACGTGGCTGGCAGGAAGGTATAAGTGGCTCGATTTTGGTGTCTACATCATCATCTCGAACTCCTTCTTCATGGCTATTCTAAACTGGGCAAACAGTGTTGTGTTGTTGCTAGTGTAAATTAAATCATCCACATATAGGTAGAAGATTATGATATCACCTACATCATTTGTCTTCATGTACAGGGTGTGCTCATATGGACATTTTACAAACTCATTTTCCTAAAAATAACTGTCAATCCGGCTGTACCAAGCCCGAGGCACCTGCTTCAAATGGTACAGGGCCTTCTTTAGCTTCAGGACTTTGCCCTCCTGGCCTTCAATTTTGTAACCTCGTGGCTGGTCTATGTAGACCTCCTCCTCCAACACTCCATTGAGGAAGGATGACTTGACATCCATCTGGTACATCTTCCAACCCTGTTGGGCTGCCAATGCCAGGATCAACCTAACTGTGTCAAGTCATGCTACAGGTGCATATACCTCATGGTAATCAATGTTTGACTTTTGCTTGTAGCCCTTTGCCACTAGTTTGGCCTTATTCTTGTCAATGTATCCTTGGGCGTTGAACTTTGTCTTATATACCCACTTGACCCCAATGGTCTTCTTCCCTACTGGAAGATCTATCAGTTGCCATGTATCATTTTTTTCAATGGCTTCAATCTCCTCGTCCATAGCCTGCACCCACTTCTGATTATGACTTGCATCTTCGAACTCTACTGGATCAACTTTAGTAAAGAATGCAAATTTAGAGTACTCTTCATCTACATGGGTTTGGGTTGCCTTGTAGATTTCTTGCAAGCTCCTTGTATTTGCTGGTGTCATGAGGTTTTGGATTCTACTTGCACGTGGAGGTGACCGAGATGGAGTAGTTGTGCTACTACTGGCACCACTGTTGCTGTTGGAGGTTGCAGGTGGCTGCACACTTACTTCTTCAAAGTCAATAGACTCTACTACTACTGGCTCTTACTGGCCAGTCTCCGACATTCAATTCTAGGCTTCATCTTCAAGAAACTTCACATCACAGCTAATGATGAGATTCTTTGTCATAGGGTTGTACAGCCTATATGCCTTCACCTGCTCACTATACCCTATGAAAATGCACTTCTCAACTCTATCATCAAACTTCTGTCGCTTCTCTTCTAGAATATGTGCATATGCAATGCACCTAAACACACACAAGTGAGCCACACTTGGCTTCACACCGCTCTAGGCCTCCTAAGAGATTTTGTCCTTCACACTTTTGGTGGAACATCTATTTAGCAGGTAGACTGTACATGTTATAGCCTCTACCCAAAATTCGTGTGACAATCCCTTCACATTCATCATACTTCGTGCCATCTCCATGATGGTTCGGTTCTTCTTCTCAGCTACGTCGTTCTGCTATGGCATGTATCTAGCAGTGAGCTGCCTTCGAATTCTGTGTTGCTTACAGTAGTTATGGAATTCATTGGAGATGTATTCACCTCCGCCATATGTCTTGAGAGTCTTGATATGATATCCACTATGTTTCTCCACCAGAGCCTTAAACTCCTTGAATTTGGCAAATGCTTCTGAATTCAGCTTGATGGCATAGATCCAAGTCTTTCGATTGAAGTCATCTATGAACGACCAAAATAGTATTTTTTGCCAAAAAATGTGCTGGTCTACATCGAATCGCAAATGTCTGAGTGCACCAGCTCCAGTGGTTGTGATGCTCTCCAAGACTGACCAGAAGTGAATGAATACCTATGTTGTTTTTTGACTAAGCAACCCTCACAAACTTGATTTTGCTGCTCTATCAGGGGTAAACCCTTCATCATATGCTTCTTGTGTAATTGATTTAGGCCACTGAAGTTCAGGTGACCAAATTTGAGATGCCATAGCCAGGTAGCATCTTTCACAACTGCACTCAGAGATATCAATGACTCAAACTAAATCTATAGTGAAAACATTTTATTCTTCATCATGGACACGGTAGCAATCTGCCCATACGACTTGTCTCTGATTGTGAAAGCTCCATATTTGAACTAGATCGTATGTCCCTTCTGTACGAGTTGTCCAACGCTTAGCAGGTTGTGCTTAAGGCCAACCATATAGTAGATGTCACAAATCTGCTTCCATTCACCATGCTTGGTGAGGATGAGGATCTTTACTTTCCCTATTATGGGAATCTTGTTGTTGTTCCCCATATTCACCTTAGATTGGACTGTTTCATCCAGTTGGGAGAACATCTCCTTGTTCCCGGTCATGTGGTTGCTGCACCCACTGTCTAAATACCAGACATTCTTCTAGCACTCCTCCTCAATGTTGCAAGTCAACAACACGTTTCTTCATATCATATTTTTGGTTTCATTCATGTAATGGGCTTGTTGCTGGTTCTCCTTGGCCATCCATTTTTTGTACTATGAGATGTAATGGCCAAACTTCTTGCAAAAATAACATTGGACATTTGACATGTCCTTCTTCTGACCAGATCTAGCTTGCTAATTTTTTGAGCTACCTCTTCCACCTTGCTGATAGAAATTATGGTTGGTCTCTCCTTCACTAGGGTTTGACCATCCTCCTTGCTTATTGCCTTTCCCATGCCTGCCTCTGCCTCTTGCTCTGTGAGAACTAGAGGCACCATGGTGGGAATCTTATTTGTCACTGTCTCAAAATGAGACCTGAGCCTTGAATGCTTGCTCCAAAGATGTCTGAGATGAATGACTCAACCTTTGTTCATGTGTCTGCAATGAACCCATGAGCTCATCTATTGAGAGGGTTGTCAGATCCATCAACTCTTTGATTGCTATCACAATCGAGTCAAACTTGGCAGACAAACTTCTAAGAATTTTCTCCATGATTCTTTGGCTCTGCACGATTTCTTCATTCAACCACATATGGTTGATAATGTCCATCATCCGGGTGAAGAAATCACTCATGGAATCAGACTCACTCATCTACAGATTTTCAAACTCCCTCCTAAGCATCTGTAGCTTCACCAACTTTACCTTATTGGTGCCTTGGTATGAGCTGGCCAGAATCTCCCAAGCTTGCTTCACCTTGGTGGCTGATGCGATCTACGAGAAGATGGACTCCTCGATCGCTTGCATGATGTAGAAGATGGCCTTCTGGTCCTTCTTCATGTTCTCTTTCAATAGGTACTTGTCTTCTTGAGAGAGGGTGGCCAATGCTGCTACATCTGCCAATTCTAGGTAGCTAATCTCGACTAACTCCCACAACTCTTGAGATCCAAACAAGATCTTCATCTAGATGCTCCAGTAATCGTAATTCTTTTCGTTGAAGCACGAGATCTGCAATTGCAAGTTGTTGCTACTAGAAGCCATTCTACTTCGGTTTTTATGTTAAGGGATCAGTGGCTTTGATACCAATTTGAAGTTTTATTTTATCGTCGGGAGCACAGGGCGAAGGGGGGGCCCAAAGTTAGGTTGCGCTCCTGAAGTTCGGTTGTGCTCCTAAATTTTTCATAGTCAGGTTGTGCAAGTAAAACTTGCACAGTCAGGCTACACACAGGATAATGTGCGCAGTCAAGTTACACACGAAAATTATGCGCAATCGAGCTACACACGGAACAAAGTGCAAATTCAGTGAGCGGGTGGTCAACGCTTGACTGCGCTGGTCAAAGGCAACAAAGTTTGACTTTGCTGTGCAGTCAGGTGGACAGCTCTAGACTTACATAAATTTTTGCCTTGCGAACTTTTGCTGTCCTGAGACTTATGCGGCTACAGCTATGGTTTGCTTAGCTTGGCAAGAACTATACGTGGAGGAGAGAAACACCGAATCTGAATGCAATGTTTGGGATCTGAGTTCAAACTTATAGAACACAAAAACAATGCTTTGAGGTGATTGTATAGACAAAAACATATTTTATGCAGACAAAGATAACCACAAACCCTACAGATGCCTTAAACAACAAATTTTTTTATTCTTATAAGACGAGGGTTACAAAAAGTTCTCAACTGAGGAAAAACTAACATCTACAGACTAAAGCTGTAGGATAAACTGAGAGGGAGAACAAATTTTGAGTCTGTTGCTCTGACATTAAACATATGAGCTACACTGCTCATTGAAACGATCTCGTCTGTTGTTCCACGAATGACTGCTTTTATCTTGCCTATTTCTCCAAATTTACCCCACTCTCCACACTTTGTCTGAAGACTTGAACTACCTTATATAGCCACAACGAGAGGAAGATAGAGGTTATCCTCTGACAGGTTCTGACAGACCCTGAACTAGGGTTTTTGAACAATCATCGAACTGACATTAACCTATGTGGCGATCGGATCTAGCAGACGTCACATCTGTCAAAAGGCACATACGACGTCAAGTCAAAAATTTTGCCGGGATCTCCGACTGCACAAGCGCAATCCAGCTTCGCCCAAGTTTGGAGTGCAGTCCGGCTTCGCCCAAGTTTAGAGCGTAGTTTTGCGGAGACGTGAAATTAGGATTAATATTTCTAACAGATCTGACCATCTCAAGGCTCATTCAATTTTTCCACTGCAATGCGCTACGTAGCGGCTTCTATTCTACTTGTAGCTCTCAGATGGCACCAGGTGCCACACTCCACGTTACAAGGATTTTTCTAAATTTATTTCCTCCGAAACCTTCGCATTTGGTCCGCAAATTGCCTTTGAGGCCTGAATGTCTTTGAGTGGCCACGATTTATAAATTTCTCCACCTAGAGGCCACGAGTATGATTAGGTGGCCATGCACCTTTTTAATAAAAAGTGATTTTTAATATTTATATAGTTACATTATTGATATTAAGTATTATATTATTTTATATTTAAAAAAGAGATTTTATATTTAAAAAAAATAATAATATTTTGAATCTTTATCAGATACAGAACTAGTTTTATTTTGAAATTTTTGTTTCCTTGGTTTAACAATTAGACATTATGAAACAAAGTTTTCTCACTTCAAAAGTAAAAGGGTAAGTCAAAGAATTTTTTAAAATTTCTTTCAAATTTTTAAAACAATATATAAATTTATTTTTACTCCCTTTTCATGTCTGTCATTTATTTTATTGTTTCAAATTTTATCACATTACTCGAATGCAAAGGCATCCTATATTTTATTAGGATAGTTTAGTTAAAAAGTACTTATAATTATTTGAATAATCCATTAATATTTATGGTGGATATGTAAATAAGTTCAAAACCATTCGTTGGTTGTGAGGTTTTTTGTTTTGTTTGTTTTCGTTTTGTCCTACTACATATTTTTTTTTATGTTCAAGGATGTAATATGAATAATTTATAATAACAAGAAAAATTGTGTGCACTAAACAGAGTTTTGGTTATCTTTGCTTATGAGATTATGCAAATTAAATAGGTTGCTCTCTAGTTAAACTCAAGTAGTAAATCCACAAGGATGTTTTAATGATATAATTCCAAACTAAATTCACAAGTTCATGTAGCATGGCATACTACTTTGAAATATTTCAATGAATTCATCTTATTATAACTACTTATTTGAACCATTTTTCTCTTCTATGATGATACAATATCATGGTAAAGTTTAGATAAGATTTTTACAATTCAAAATATAGAAAACAAGGTGAAAGTTGTTCTTAAAAATATCATCATCAAGAATGTCAAATTGGATAACAATAAAATACATAGAGGTCTAGAGAGATTTATTTAAAAAAATAATCGAAGGTGTGATAGATGATAAATGAGACAAGTTTTTTTTATCCAAACTAATGCCTTGGTACATGATAAGTACTTTCTGAATCTTGTTGTTGGTGCAAGGTTTAGTAATGGCAAGAAGAATTGACTATAGCAAAATTTTGAAATAGAGAGATATTTGAATTAAAATTTAGGGGTGCTAAAATTTTCTACTTACAATCCAAAATCTTTTGCACATATTTATCCTTGATGAACAAGATATTGGCTTTCGTTGATAAGTTTGTTAGGATATTTTCTTCCATTGATAAGTTTGTTAGGATATTTGCTTCCATTGATAAATTTGTTTGGAAAATTTCTAATTGTTCTCAAGATAACACTAGTTTCTTGTTTTTTTTTAATGTGTTGCTATGCATGTTTGAGACTTGTGATTTATTAACTCATTTAAATTCTAGAAACATTTGTTTTTTACTATGATCGTCAGCTATTGTAGTTAATATAGCCACTTGAAGAGATTGGGGAGCATACTTCAATCCATTTTTCTCAAAATAAAGAACAAAATATGTATTCAACTTCTAATAGAAATATTGCAATGTTCTAGGTATTGTACTTTCTTAAGTGTTATTTTATCAAATTTATTATGCTCTTATGATTTGGATAAAAATAATTTTTTTATTTTTGTTTCTTATCACGTTTATTTTTTTTTGAAAAATAATTTGAAAAAACTTGTATTAAAACAAAGATCATTTACAAGTTGAGATGAGACTTTTCCCAACCTTAGTAAGAGAGAACACATGTTTACAACAATAAAATAAGATTTGCATTGGAGCCAAATATCTTAAACCATAATTCTACATGACTGTTCACCTGTTTACAACTATAAAAGAAGATCTACATTGAAACATAAATCTCCTAAACAGTATTTCTGGAATGGTTATCCAAATTAGCTAAGCACTGGATTTTCTCACCAACCTGCCTAATCATCTCATCCTCAATAGCCATGTCACTATGCCACTTGAACCCCTACCTCCTTCTCGGTACCCATCTTAGCCGGGAAGTCTGCCACTTTATTTAGATCTCTACTCACATAAATTGGAATCACATCATCTAATTCCCTCCATAATTTTTTAATTTGACTGACAAGAATCCTCAACCTCCATGTTTTCAAAGCAAAGTTCCTCATGCAATCTAGAGCTCCAACCATTATTTGAGAATCCGATTCTAGGATTATCCTCCTATGACCTTGTTTTACTACCCAAATAGAAGCAGATTTGATAGCTAAGGCTTCTGCTTCATTGTTTGTGGCTCTTCCCAAGCCTTGCAGTTCCCTATAGAGCATTGTTCCAACATGATTTTGGTAAAACACTCCAATTCCAGCTCTACCCGGATTGCCTTTTGTAGCTCCATCAGTATTAATTTTAATCCAACCTTTTTGGGGTGGTTTCCAACTAGCTCTGTCCTATCCCTCTTGCACTTCAACTTCCTTCTCCATGGCCCCAATAACAACCTGAGTTTCCTCTTTAGCATAGACTACCACAGTTTCTGTGACTTTGCTCCAAATGACCTTCCAAACTCCATCTAAAGAAGAAAAAGTTTCTCTAAAAATTCTAGCATTTCTCTCCAACCACACTTGCCACCAAATAAAGTTTAATCCAAGCTCCCAACCAATACAAAGAGCTTTAGATTTAAATCTACCCATCTTCCATCTTTCCCAAATATTAATCCGATTCAAATCACCATTAACTTGAATTTTATAATATAAAAACCATCTCTTCTAAATTTGGCACGTGAATGGGCACTCAAACATCAAGTGATCAGTTGTTTCCTCACTCTTGTAGCATAAAACACATTGAGATGGACCAATGATTCCCCTACATCTGAGATTATCAAAAGTAATAATTCCATTATGCATGAACTGCCAGGCAAAAAAGTTAACTTTCGGCCAACCCTTGGACTGCCAAATCTTTCTCCAATCCTCAACCTAATATGTATGAGGAGGCTCTGGAAGGATCTTATCATATCCGTCCTTCACTGTGTAGAAACCAAGTCTCCCATAGCCCCAAGCTAATTCATCCTCCTCGTCTCTACTTGTGAGAAATATTTTTGCCAAGATTTTAGTCATGATGGGTGTCAAATCCGGAGGGATTGAAATTGGCCACTCATCCAACTTCTTAAACCGCTTAAAACTATAATCCCCCAATTGACTAGTGTTGAAATAACTTTCAATTTGGACCCATCCCTTGGTTTCTATGGTTGTTTTTATTGGTTGCAATTCAGGAAATTCAACAATGATAGGTGGGTATTGATCCCATGAATCTGTCCAAAATCGTGCCTTCTCCCCTCTCCCCACTTTCCAAAATAATCTATCTTTTACTACCCTAGATCCTAACTTGAGATCCTGCCACACTAAGGATCCATTACCATCCAAAGGGAAACGACCCACCTCATTTGGGTTTACATGTCCCAAATATTTACTAGTTAATATTCTACTGAATAAAGAAGTTGGTTGGGAAATCCACCTCTAGTAAAGCTTTCCAGCCAAAGCTTTATTATTTAACTTTGATCTTCTTAGTCCCAAACCTCCTTTTACCTTGGGCTGGCTTACTTTATCCCAACCTACTAAGGCCCATTTCCTCTCTCCTTTTACTCCTTCCCATAAAAATTTTCTAGCCATATTGTCCAACTCTTTCCATATGGTATGTGGGGCAGCAAGGATAGAAAATTTGTAAATTGGCATGGCCTGAATGACTGACTATAAAAAATTTAATCTACCCCCATAGCTTAACCATTTGTGAGACCAATGATTAATTCTGTCCTTGATACAATCCAAAAGATTCCTCTAGATATCTATTTTTAGTTTTTTAAAATGCAAAGGGACCCCCAAGTATACCACTGGGAGATAAGTCCTTGTGAATCCCAAGATCTCTAAAATTCTGTCCTGAAGCCTTTGATCAAGATTGAAAAAGACCACTTTGGATTTTTTATCATTGATGACTTGGTTTGTAGCTCTAAGGTAGACATTAAGTGTATCTCTAATCATTCTTGCTTCCCTGAAGCTGGCCACTCCCACCAATCCTGTGTCATCCACAAACTATAGGTGAGTCAAAACTTCCTCACCCACCTTGATACCTATTAGCAAACCTTGTTGTATTCTCCTCAAGATGAGTCTACCCAATCCTTCAGCCAATATGAGAAAAATATAGGGAGAGCAAGGATCTCCTTGACGAAGGCCTCGAGTAGCTCCAAATAGTTGTGATGGAAGACCCTTGATTAACACTGAGTATGTCGGAGTAGAAACACAACTCATGACCCATTCTATCCAATCCTGAGAGAAACAAAAGGCTGCCATCATCTTTGACAAGAAGCTCCACTCCACCCTATCATAAGCCTTTGACATATCTAATTTTATGAACATTCCTCTATTACCAGATGTTTGCATTGAATGGATTACCTCCCGAGCTAGAACCACACCATCCAAGATCCGCCTACCCTCTACAAAACCCCCTTGCTCTGAGGAGATAATGTTATGTAGAAGAGGTTTTAGCCGCTCAACCATTAGCTTTGTGATTATTTTATATATGACATTGCATAAGGCAATAGGTCTATAATCTAAAATATGTACCCCCTCCTCCCCTTTTGGAATTAAGGTAATGAAAGTATGATTTAATGCTTTAAGCATTCTTTTACTACCTTTGGACTCCTCTATAACAACCATTATATCCTCCTCCAAGTTATCCCAAAAGGCCTGAAAAAACTCAATTGGAAAGCCATCTGGACCTGGTGTTTTTTTGGTGCTTATTCCAAAGACTACATTCTTCAGTTCCTCTCTATCAATGGGTTTAAGTAGGGTCCGATTTTCTTCTTCAGAGATAACAGAGGGTATGACAACAATAACTTCTTTTTGAGCCTCTTCATCTTGCACCATACTTTCCTTAAATAGTTTAGCAAAATAATCCATTGAATGGAAATGCATACCTGGAATTGTATCAAAGGAGTGTCCGTTCTCATCTTGAAGAGATTTCATGTTGTTCATCTGTCTCCTAGCACAAGCAATCCGATGGAAAAATTTGGTATTTTTATCACCTTCTAATAACCAAGTGGTTCTTGCTCTCTGTTTCCAATAGGTCTCCTCTTGGTTGTCAATATCCTCAACCGCTTTACGCAATGCATCATCCTCTTCTTTGAGCTGCTCTGTAATTGTTCCTTCCCTAAAGTGTTTTTGAACCTCATCCTATCTGGCCATCAATGGAGCTCTTTGGACCTGGAAGTCTATCTTGTTAGCTCGCCTCCAGTGTTTCAGTTGATCTTTGACATAATGAAGTTGTTTGTGGAATCTAAACATTGTTGTCCCATATGTTGGGCGACCTTCTTCCCACCACTATGGAATTTTCTTTCGAAGTTCCTCTTTTTGTAACCAAAATTTTTCAAATTTAAATGGTTTGTGATGCTGCACTGTCTTGATCCCTCCTTCCAACAAAATGGGAAAGTGATCTGAAACTGGACCCTCCAAAATCTAAAATTTTATATTCCATTTTACAAATGCCTCCTCTGAAACTAAAAAATGGTCTAACTTCACCTTCCTACTATGTGGCTCCCTACTCTTATTAGTCCAAGTATAGTTGGTTCCGGGGCATTTAATATCCACCAAGTGTAATGCCCGGACTTGGGCAATCATAAGTCAATCCCCTAGGTCCAAAATTGGGGTTCCCCCTTCCTGATCTCTAGAGGATAATTTAGCATTAAAATCCCCAACAATAATCTAGTCTAAATCTTCCCTTGAGACTCTCATGTTATGCACATCTTTCCATTGATGCATCTGACCATCTAGGTTTTGAGCCCCATAAAAATTTGTGACTAAAACATGTTCAGATGTGACATTATTTCTAAAATGTGATGTGAGAACACTCCTCCAAGCTATATGTTCTATTGTAGTCCATTCAAGAGAGTTCCAAAGAGTAACTATCCCCCCTGAGGCACCTTGGGCAGCAACTTCCATATGACCAACACCCCTCCAAATTCTGTTAACTATTTTACACATAAGATCTAACAACATTTTTGTCTCCTGGATAAGTAAAAAATCTGTTTTATATTTTTCTAAGAGTCTTCGAACAACAGATTGATGGGTTATACTATTTAAACCCCTAACATTCCATGATTGTATAATCATTGGTTACCTTGAGAGAAATAAAAATCTATTGGCCTCACTGATCCTCCAGTGATCAGTTTGTCTCCTTGAAATGCTATCAATTCCTTATTTGATTTTCTACCCACCCCTTGAGAGTTGCTATTTTTTGATCTCTTTTCCACCTAAGTTATCCCTAAAGTTGGACTTTCTCTATTCTTTTCTGCTATGCCCATGCTGACATCCTTAATTATTGGCTGCTCTTGGTTATGCACTATCAATGCCCCTGCACTCTCTGATCGCGGTAACTCACTGTACTCAATTACCTGCTCTATGATGGGGGGAGATGAAAGAGGAGCTTGAACATGTATGTTATTATTTTCATTATTCCCATCCACTCCTTCCATGAATTGTTCTTCTTGGTCCATTAGTGTCTTAAATATCTCATACCTATTGGAGGGCTTGAGTTGGGTTTGCTCTTTACCATCTTTTTTCTTTTGCCTTCTCCTTCTTTTGGGCTGTTCAAAACCATCTCCCTGTGCTTCTTTACCCTGAGAAATATTCGTTTGTTCTTTGTTTATTGTTGACTTATCCTCCATAGGAAGATTTGACATTCCTAGAGGAGCCTCCATTTTTATGTTCATATTATTTGGGCAAGATTGGGCCAAATGCACATATTTGTGGCAAACTCTGCATCTGAAGGGCAATGCCTTATAATCTAGTTGTTGAATCCAAGATAGTCCTGCAAGTTCAAGTTCCACCTCTATCGGTAGAGGCTGGCTAAGATCCATTTCCACACATAATCTTACATAAACAACTATTTTTCCTTCTATTGTGTCTTTGGAAACATCCAAATGTCTTCCAAGGGAATTACCGATAATTTCCAATACCTGCTCACTCCAAAACTCCATTGGAAGTGCATACAAACGGATCCAAACCGGGACAACAGTGGGTTCAATTCAAGGATCAAATCCCACTCTCCAGGGTTGAACAAATAATCTTGCCGGACCATGATTCCTCTTTTTTGATTCGAAAGCCCTATTTCTATTGGCAAGTGAAGAAAAACTAACAATAAAATATCCATTGCTAATAAACCATAAAGAATACTCACCAAGAGGCTCCCAGTTTTGCCGGACCCAGGAATGCAAAAAATTTAGGGTAGGGCGAATACCCATGAATTTACAGATCAAATATTGATTGGCTCTATATAAAATTGTTTCTTCAACCATCCTTTGCTCAATGACAATCTTTGGCCTTGATTCTAATTGTGGCAAGCATCCATTAACTCGTTGAGATGTTGATCTATTTACAACAGCCGTAAAGAGCATTTTTAATGCAGTTTTTTGTGCTTCTTCAGTCTTTGATGGAGATTTATCCTTTAACAAATCTGCAAAAGAACTTTGTCTCTCTAGAAGAGGATCCGGAGGTGTCCCCATTGGACCCTCCTGGGGTAGCAATCTTGTCTTCAAATCCACAGTAACCAGAAATCTCTTTGACTACCCAACTGATGCCCTACACCTTTCTTATCACGTTTATTTATATTATAGATTATGGAGTTAGTTTGATGTCTTTATAGATCAAAAAGCTTTTTATGTACTCTTTTTATGTAGATTTCACAAAAAAACAAAAAACATTATCTCTGTTGCTAAGATTTGGTTTCAATTTTCTATCATTTCATATACTTGTTTTTTCTACAAAAGTTTTACAGGTATTATTTTGTTGTATGTAACTTAATTTATAATGGTTTTTTTGTAAGTTACAACATTCCACATATGATTATACCAGGATGAATATTTTACTAGTACAACATCCATAATAGCTAACGAGTAAATAATATTGTGTGTAATGTTCAACTCTCTACTTTCCCTTAATTTATTTTGAAAGATCAATGGATCAACTACTTCAGTTTTTATAGCCTGTAATATTGTACATTTTCTCAATGTTTGTGACCAATACATCCATCTTGATTCTGACTAAGTATTTTGTAGCTTCCTACCACCAAATCATATTTCTATTTGTATGTGATTGAATCATTTTTGAATACATGTTACTAGAATATTTGTGCTTGTTATTCAATTCTTCTTTATTAAATACTAGAACTAGAAGAAGAACAAGAGGTATTGATGTTTGCTATTAACATGACCTAAGTGAAATTTGGTATGGACCATATCATGGCTACAAAGTTCTCTTTTTATTCAAAAGTAGGTTCTTTACACTTTGTGCCATTATGGGTAGAGACAAAGTGTTTCTCAATAGACAACTCACTATCATTGGTTACTCATCTGGTACAGACTCTTCATCTGTCATCATGGTGATTGAGAGGCACTCTTCCTAAGAATCTCAATTGATAAAAGCTAAAAGTTTCAAGCTCATCAATGGTCAAAGAAGCAATTCATTCTAAATTTAAATTAAAAAAAAAGAGTTGGTGAAATAATATTCCTCAAAGGGGCACTTGACTGTACTTCATGTTGGTTGATGTGTAGCAATAACCAACATTTTTTTTGCCTTCTTTTCAGATTCTTATAGGCACCACCTCAAAAGAACCCTAATCTCATTTTCATTTTTGACCATTTTAGTCTTTCCTTATATTATTTCTTCAATTCTTCAACATCCAAAGAAAGATGTTATGTTTTTTTTATCCTCATGATGGGGACCTTGCATTAACATGCCTTATCCTATCTACTTGTGTTCAGTGTAAAAATGCATGACATGATATCGAAAAATCATGGTAGCTTTGATTGCAAATTTAGTTTCTATGTTTTTAAAGAGCATCATTTGTGCTTTCTATGAATATTTTGCATTGGTATCATCTTTGTATTTTATATTTATTGCTTCTATTGACAAGTTTGTAAGAAAAATTTATAATTGTTGTCTGGATAGCACTAGTATCTTGTTTTGTTTTAATGTCTTGCATTGCATTTTTGGGACTTGTGATTTATTAACTCATTTAAATTCCAGGAACATTTGTTTTTTACTATGATCATAAGCTATTGTATTTAATATAACCGCTTGACGAGATTGAGGAGCAAAATTCAGTCAATTTTTCTCAAAATGGAGGATAAAATATGTATTGCATCTTCTAATAGAAATCTTGCAATGTTCTTGGTTTTGTACTCTCTTAAGTGTTGGGTTTTTGACTTTATTGCACTCTTGTGATTTGGATAATTATATTTATTTATTTTTATTTCTTATCAGGTTTATTTATGTTGTAGACCAAGAAGTTAGTTTGATGTTGTTCTAGATCAAAAAAATTTTATGTACTCTTTCTTATGTGGATTTCACAAAAAACACTACCTCTATTGCCAAGGTTTGGATTTCTTCATTTTTTTATATTTTCCTTTCAATTTTCTATCATGTCATATACTCAGTTTTTTCTTTAAAAGTTTTACAGGTATTGTTTTTCTGTATGTAACTTAATTTATAATAGTTCTTGCAGGTTACAACATTCCACATGTGATTATACCAAGACAACTACTTGACTAGTTTAGCATCCATAATGGCTAACTAGTAAATAATCTTCTATGTGTAAGTTTCAACTCTCTACTTCCCCTTAATTTGTTTTGAAAGATCATTGGATTAACTACTTTAGTTTTTAATGCATGTAATATTATACATTTTCTCAATATCACATATTGGAATATTTGTGCTTATTATTCAATTCTTGGTTGTCCCATTGTTGTTCTTCCTTCTACCTACCATGACCTACCCTTGTTCTTCGAAATATGCAAGGAGGATCTCTGGAATCCACTTCTTGAAAGAGTTCAAACAAAGTTGACAAGCTAGAAGGGAGCTCTCCTCAACCAAACAAGTAAGGTTAAGTTGGTCAAGTCCACCCTGCAAAGTCTCCCAATTTATTTTCTATCTTTATTTCAAATTTTTGTTAAAATTGCTAAAAAACTAGAGTATTTCCAAAGAGATTTTTTATGGGAAGGGATTGAGTCTAAAAAAATATTTTACCTCATTTCTTTGGACTAGGTGTGCTTAAAAAAATAGGTTGGGGGTCTTGGGTTAAGAAAAATCAAACTCATGAACAAAGCCTTGTTGGCCAAGCAATGTTGGAGGTTTATCACTCAAGATAGCATTGATTAGACCCATGTTATTAAAGCAAAATACCTTAACAGAGGTCAAAATTTTATGAATGATCAAAACCTCCCCCATGGTTCGACATTTTAGAATAGTATTTCCAAATAAAAAAAGCTTAGCCATATTTGGCATTAAGTTGAGACTCGAAAATGAAGTTAAAATTAATTTTGGGAAGATCCATGATTGGAGGATATTCCCCTCATGGAGATCCCTTCCCTTGCTACCCTTAGACCCAAAATTACTCAAACCTTTAGATCTAAAATGGCAGATTTCATTGAAGAAATAGATGGTATGAAGAAGTGGAAATATATTAGGAGTCTTTTTCTAAACCAAGATGATGCGACATCCTTGAAAACCCTTGTTCTCAAGCTGAGAATCCAAGCTATCATAAACTATGCTTTTAAAGATTCTATAATTTGGAGGGAGGATGAGAAGGGCATATTTCCTGTTAAATCTGCTTATCATCTTGTGGATACAAATAATTTTGTCTTGTTCTCTTGCTCTAAAATTTGATCCAAAAATCTCATTCCTAAGATGAATTTCTTCCTTTTTATTGCCCTCCAAAATAAACTTTTATCCTGGACAATCTTGGAAAGAGAGGATTAATTCTGGCCAATTGTTGTGATCTCTATGGTTTGAATGAGGAGACCATACAACACCTTTTTTTGGAGTGCCCCTTCTCCCTTGAGATCCTCTCCTTGCTTCTTTCTTCCTTAGAGACCTATTGGGTGACTCCTAATTCTTTGTTGGACCTTTTTGAGTAGTGGTCCCTTTCTCCTTTTCATTCCCCCTTATGTAGAGCGTTGTGGAAATTTTGCCTTCCCCATTTTTTTTTTGGGGGGGGGGGATATGGAAAGAGTGCAATAATAGGGCCTTCAATAACCTTTCACAAAACCTAGCCTAGGTTAGTTCTAGATTTTTTTTTTCTCTTTTTGAAAAAGTTTCTAATATACCCTTTGGCCCTTTTCCTACTCCCCCTTTTGAATCTTCCCTAATTGTTAGTCTGGGCCTATCTATCCTAGAAGGCCCTCAAGCCAATCCTCTTAGACAACGAACCTCATGGACTCCTCATCCTAGGGATTGGATCAAATTTAATTTTTATGGAGCTTCTAAAGGTAATCCTAGCCTAGCAGGGGCTAGAGGTCTAATTAGAAATAATAAGGGAGAGATCATTGCTACCTTTGCTAAAAATATTGGAACTCAAACTAGCCATTTTTTTGAGGTAAGAGTGCTCTTCCAAGGTTTGGCCCTTCTTGCTAGGATGGATGTTAGCAAAGTCCTTATAGAAGGATATTCGCTTAATATCATCAACAACATAAATGGTAGATCCTCCACCAGTTGGAATATAGCTAATATTTTGGATGAATCAAAGAGGGTCCTAAGTAAATTTAAAAATTTTCAATACCGATATACATGCATAGAAGGCAACTCATTTGTAGACATTCTTGATAATCTAGGTACCCAAATTGAAGTATTGAAGGTGTGGAAATATAACTTTTTGCATGATCTCATTTTGGCAGTAAGAAGAGACTATGAGCATCTCAATAAATATTTATAACATGTTACTTGTTAGGAGTCTTTGGGCCTCCCTCTCCAAGACTGTAAAGATGTTAGCTATTTTTGCATAGGAACTTATTTGGATGTTGAGGTATTTCAAATACCCTTAGGTCTCTTTATTTGTAAATATTGTGTAGTTTAAGGGTTCTCCTGCTCTCTTGATTTCTCTAGTTTGCTCTCATTTATCTATCGTATATTTTTTTGTTGTTTGTAATCTTGCTCCCTGTCTCATTTTGCTTTTGGGGTACTTTGCTTATGGTTCTTACAACTGGTTTGGTCCTTCTTTGGAAATCTTGAGTATTTCAAGGGGTTCTCCTAATCTCTTGATTTCTCCTGTTTGCTCTCCTTTCTCTGTTATATGTTTTTTGGTTATTTGTGTGCTTGCTCCCTGTCTCATTTTGCTCTTGGGACACTCTGCTTATGGTTCTTACTGTTGGTTTGGTTTGTAGGCTTCACTCATGTTTCTCTTTTGGTCTTTGCAGCTTTTGGGGTACTTTGCTTATGGTTCTTACAACTGGTTTGGTCCTTCTTTGGAAATCTTGAGTAGTTCAAGGGGTTCTCCTACTCTCTTGATTTATCCTGTTTGCTCTCCTTTCTTTGTTATATATTTTTTGGTTATTTGTGGGCTTTCTCCCTGTATCATTTTGCTCTTGGGACACTTTGCTTATGACTCTTACTAGTGGTTTGCTTTGTGGGCTTCACTCATGTTTCTCTTTTGGTCTTTGTAGCTTGTATGGGAGTGTTCTCTTATTGGTTTATTTTTGGATGTGGTTCATGTTCACCTGATGTTTTGCTCTATCCTATCTCTTTCAGATAGTGATGTAATTATGTAAAAGGTTCGAGGACCCTTTCAAAACCTCTTCTTTCGATATTATCAAAAAATATTAAATTAATCATTATTACATGTTTAAAACCTAGCAAAAAAAAACTGCTAACTATAAATTTTTAAAATCATATATATTTTTCCAATAAGTTTACTTTGTGTTAAAATCTATTATTTTATTAATTTATATTGTAATTATATATATATATATATATATATATATATATATATATATATATATATATATATATATATGAAAATGGTTATGATAAAAAAATAAAGTAAATTACAACTCATATTAACTAAATTAAAAATAAAATAAAAAACAAGGACAACAAACTATTTTTACAACCATGTTATTGTGATAAATTAATTGGTAATACAAACTTATAAAAAATTATTAAAAGAGTTAAAGTCATTTCCATTAGTTATAATATTATCAATTTAATTTTTTTTTTACATAGGGAGTTGGTTACAACCACACTATTTTTAGTAACTAACAAGCGCAAGGTTCAAACCATAGGGGCTGCTCTCAACAAGCTTATTCCAACTCATTGTTGTTGACCCAATGTGAGGAGTAGACCACATATAACAAACCTCCAAATACAGTCATTATTTTGAATAAATTAATGAGTTATGTTTACTTTAGGTTGATCATGAGAGGTAAGGAGGGATATGATAGAGGTGTGAAAAAACACCATGGTCCATGGGTATATGGAATCCCATGAAAAAAATGCATTCATATAGTTGCATTCATATAAGTGCACTATGTATGGTTTAAATTTTGTATCTTGATTTTGAAATATTTACATTAAAATTTGATATTAAAATATCATGTCTTAAAACAATTAATTAATATGCTTTAAATCAATAAATTATATATTTTATTTTAAAATATAATAATAAAGTAATAATAGAATAATGAAAATATATATAATAACATATATAAAATAGATAATGAAAATCCCTCTACTCTCTACAAATGAGTATGTTATCTATGGTATGAGTGTTCGTAAATATTCCTCCATAAGCTTTGCAAAAAAAAGTGCCACCTGATGGATATATGGAGTGAGATGTATCCATGCTTGGCCATTTGTTTCGACTAGTTCCCATGTTGTTTTCTAATAAATGGGGCTTGATGTAAAAGGACCGGTTCATTATGTTCATTGTTAGTGTGATTGTTCTGTGACTTGTTGTGTCCGGCTGGAGAGTGTTAGTTTGGGAAGAAATAAGAACTCAGTAAAATCAAACAAAAGAACTTAGGTCGAAGATCCGTCTCACTGTTGGTTGTGTGTATGATATTGAAATGGGATGTTAATTGTATCTTTTGTATGATTTATAAATGCTTTATTCTTTGAAATGTCTGCATACATCTGAATATTATCTTTTTCTTAAAAAAAAAATAATGATAATGATAGCTAGAAAATGGAAATATTGCTTACTGTGACGAGGACTTATTGTTTGTCTTGTTGTTTCACATTTGAAAGTAGTCGACCATCCTTGCTTGTTGATAATAGTTTATCTTGTTAAACTATCTTCTTTGTTAAAAATATAGAATGTTTTCTTCTAGATTGAGAAGCATTGTTTGGTTGTGTAAGGAGAACCGGAATTAGAGTAGGTGGCATTGCTCTATATTCCTCCTTGGAATATTAAACATTAAAATTTATAGCTAATTGATTTATATCTATTAGTTTTAGAGCTATGAATCATTGTGTAGAATGCATTTGTGTGTTTTTTTTTTTCTTAGTTATAAAGTCATGTAGATGCATTCACTATTTGAGCTATTATGATCTTGCAAGCAATATCAACCTATTTTCTAATGTCGGACAAGTTGAACCAGTCGATGAATGGATATCTCTTCGGTAATTCACGAAGGAAGAGATGTCGGTGGATGTTTTAGCTTTAAAAGATGCTGACATGAGAATTGCTAATATTCATTATCGATTAGATTAAACAGTTTGTCTTAAATTGTGCATACACAGTTGTTTCTAGGGCTACCGTTGTTGATATGTTCGGCTTAATAAGCCATCAGTTGTATATAAATTCATAATTTAAAATAGGTTGTGTATGGTAAGTTTCATGCTATATTTAGAGTATTAGAGATATTTAGAGTATTAGAGGAGACAATTCCTTTATTTTCACCTTCATTTTCATAGTGAAATTGTTGATGAATTTGTTGTAAATGATTGTTTTTTACCTTAGTTGGCCATGAGTTGCTTTCAATTATATCCATAAAAGGTTTTTAGCTTCCTTTTAATTTATGGTGCTACCAACTTCATTTATGAATTGATATTTTTATTAGTAAACGCTGGATTATAAGTTTATTTAGATGGCTGCCTGTGTGGTATTTTCTTATAGATAAGATAACTAAGTTAATTTTTAGGGACGTCAATGCTTTCACTAAATTTCATGCTTTTGGGAATGCTGAAAACGTTCAAACATCTTAAATAAAATTGGGTTAAATAAATATCTGATTTTCGAGTCAAAATTTTATAAGTGGTTGCCTTAAAACATTCTCCTTGCTAAATAAATGTCTCTACATCTAGACATTTATTCAGATTAATCTTTAGAATCGTAAAATAATATTAAGGATAGTGGGCAAGTCATTACTCCTTGTTATTGCGTATCCGACCTATGCAAAATGGCCTTTTAACCGCATCTAAACTCAAGAGTAAAGCTAATTAAGTTTTGCATGAGCAATGCAAATGTGCTAAAGTTTTGTTTGAAATCATAATGCCAAAAGAAACTGAAGCTTTTAACATAGATATATTATTTAAATAATTTCATTTAATTCAACCCTTCCTTTTTGTATATTATGGGCTATACATTTACTTGCTTGAATTTATAAGATAGTGGATACTGTAGCGAAACAAATAAACAAGTTTTCATCCTCCTCTATGAGTATGATCTTAATTGATTTGTTTTAATCATTGTAAGACTGGAAAATGGTCAATAATCAAAGGTTAGGGGTTAAGGAGTGAGTTCCTTGATTAAATAGAAACTCATTTGAATAGTTAAACTAGAGGTAGGTTAACCCAAGTGTTGTAGGTGAGTTGGAGAGGAGAGGGCAATCCTCCAAGGGAGGTCCCAGGTTCTAATCTCACCCTACCAAAAAGCTGAATTGGGTACCCAAAATCCAATTGATAATGTTGGTGCGGGCAGGGCAGGGTGTGACCCCGGGTGACTTTGACGGTGTAGAACCCTCTGTAACTAGATGTAGGTTATATTATATGATTAATTTTTCCAAAGTCTTTTATTTAAGAAAGTTATAATTTATGTAAAAAAATATAGTTTTGAAGATGACTTTTATTTAATTTGAATTCTTAATTTAGTTATAAATGATAATTCGATTGCTTTAACAAGACTGAGTTGGAAGGTATAAACTATAAGATTTATGACTTTCTTTGATTATGTTCAAAGTTTTAATAGTGTGTTATATTTTTGAAAAGTCGCTTTATTGGCTTTTTCATGTGATATTTTTTGTTTGATTTGTAAAATTACAAACATTAAAAGATTTAATGTTAGGGTAAAATATTAAATTAAAAATTTAATAAAGTAAATATTAAATTTTCTATTAATATGGATTGAATTAATTTGTTGAAAGAAATTTAGCTTTAAAATTTCAAATATTCTTTGATTTAAGTTTTTAATAATTTTATATAAAGTAAGAATATATAGTTATTTACTTAGATTATATAATTTTTTTGTTGAGAAGTTTGGGATTCTTATTAAGAAACTTTTTAAAAAGTAATGCAAACCTTCTAACTTTTAAAGATAGTACCTTGAATTGGTAAGTGAGGTATAAAAACCATAGTAAACCCCTTTTTCTTCAAAGTTGACCATCGAGAAGAATGATATTAAACCATCGAGTTTGATCATCAAGAAGAATGAAAGAATTCTAAACACCCAATATTAGTGATTGCAGGAAGGACAATCTTTGTGATTCGAGAATGACCACTTTCCGGTAAAATATGTCAAAACAAGAGACCCTTTTACCAAGAACAAGTGATATGGGGTGGTATGGGACATCACCTCTAGGTCGTTGTGCGATTAGTACAGTGATGGATCCCTTGCTTATGGTACAGTTAGGAGATATTTATACTCAGCGACAAGTTGGTATGGGATAACTCATCATTAATTGTGCTATGACAAGTGGTACAAGGTCGAGAGCCAAGGTAATGGCAGGCCCTAGTTGACTCAAGAAAAGTAAGACTCTCAACTAAACACAAGGTATAATACGCTAACCCCTTGCATATTTAAAATCTAAGATAGAAATTAGGTCAAAAGGAACCTAATTCCTTCATTCTAAGGGATGGGTAGAGTATGCGTCCACCCTCTAGGTGTTATGGGCCCTAGAGGATAACCTTAACCGTGAACCCATTCTTTGAACTTAGGAAGATAGGTTCACAAAAAATTACTTTTCTACAGGATTTGGCCAATCTTGTCCACTTAGGAGACCATCTGCAATGGTCAGTATTCTTAATAGCAGGCTTGTTATACTTTGTACTAATAAAATATTGGGTGATCATTTAATATTTTACCTCAAAACAATTTCCTTGAGCCATGTCCAATCATGTTTCTTATTGAAATTTTCACTTTATGAATCTAGTGAGCAAGATTGGGTTGGACAACCAAGTGAGTTAGACTTGGGTTGTTACAATTGGTATCAGGGCACTAGGTTGTGAAACCCTAGGTTGTAGAACTTTTTGTGTCTCATATTTTGTGTGAGCTTGGAAAACTTAAACCAAACAAATAACATAGCTCTTTTATGGCTAGAGATAAATGGAAGATCTTGTAGTGATAATCAAATTGTTTCAAGGGCATTTGGAATAGTCTATGTCTATGATGAAATTATTAATGAAAATATGGAACCACAATAGCAAATGATAGAACTTCTCGTTGAGCGAGAATGTAGAAATAAAAAGGAAAAGTTAGGAAAGGGACTAAGGTTAATAAAGAAAGTAAAAACTACCAATCAAGGTATACAATTGAAGGATTTGGATGAAAAATAAAACTTAGAACTTGTAGGTACTCGAAGAAATTTTTTTGAGGTTGCTATATTTGTGGAGGGCCACACTATGCTAGTAAATGCCCTCAAAGATTTGATCAGAAGGAAGTATCCAAAGAGCATCCTCTTGAAGCATACCCAAAATCTAGATCTTCAATCCAAGAAAGCAAAATGCTCTTCAGCTTTGAGAGGTAATATAAATGTTTACTTACAGTAGTGCAACAGATAGTTTTATTTCTACTAGTATAATGAGGGACATATCATAATAGCCTAGATTTTTGGAAAACTGGTAGAAGATAGAATGTGGATCAAGATAATTTATGCCAATTAAACCCTTATATATCCTACCTCAAGGAAAAACTAATTAGCACCTATACATACCCATGATATGAACTAACTTAAAGATCATAAAACCCTCTTTAATTTTAAGGATAGGTGATTATCGACCATGCAGGTCAAGAACGCCATGAGGAAGGGTGGTATGATTTATGTGGTCAAGTTAAATAAAAGGGAAGAAACTGAGTCTAACTCAGGTCTTTTCCAAAAGTAACCTATGTTGAACAAGTTTAGGGATGTATTCCCAAAATATTTGCCTTCCATCGTAGAGAGAATTAGACTTTTCTATGAAACTTTTGCCTAGAGCAACACCAATTACAAGGTCACCATAGAGTGTAACACCTATTGAATTACAAGATCTCAAAATTCAACTTCAGGATTTGTTGGAAAAAGGGACTCTCTAAGCCTAGTATCTCTTTGTGGGGTACTCCTATCCTTTTTGTTAAAAAAAAATATGAATCTTTGAGATCATGCATCGATTATAAAATGCTCAATAAGCTGACTATCAAAAATAGTTATTCTTACCCAAAATTGATGATCTCTTTGATCAATTGAAAGGGGCCACAATCTTCTCCAGAATTGAACTCAGATCTAGGTATCATCAACTAAGAATTTAGGAGGAGGATACCAATGGAACGATATTCAGAACTAGATATGACCATTATGAGTTCATGGTTCTACCATTTTGCTTAAAAATGGCCTAGATGTGTTTATGAACCTCATGAATAGTGTGTTTCAGGAACAAATAAATTATTTGGTGCTAGTATTTCTTGATGATATATTGATTTATTCCTGGAATAAAGAAGAACATGAGCAACATCGAAGGATTGTACTTGATATGCTTAGGAAATTAGTTTAATGGAAAGTTATCTAAGTGTGATTTCTACACTCCTCAAGTACAATACTTGGAGCATATAATATCTATTTTTGTATTTTCTATAGAAGCCATATAGATTGGCCTACACCCATGAATGTCACTAAGGTGCAAAGTTTTATAGGTATGGCAAACTACTATAGAAATTTTGTAAAAGGGTTTTTAGATATTGCACACCCAATAATAAATTTCCAGAGAAAGGGAAAGGCCTTCAAAAGGGTAGATCAATGTGAAGAAGCGTTCAAAATCTTGAAGGAAAAATAATGACCATCTAATACTAGATCCATATAAGAAATTTATAGTTTGTACTAGTGCTTCTATTGAAGGGTTGGGAGGAGTCCTTACTCAAGGTGAAGCGGTTATACCATATGAGTCTCAGAAGCTCAAGAAGCATGAAGTAAACTATACTACCCATGATCTAGAAATGATAGCAATTGTACATGTTCTCAAGATCTAGAGGCATTACTTAATTGGAAAGTCCTTTGAATTTAAGACTAATCAATGCTAGACAACATCGTTGGATGGATTTCTAATAGAATATAACTTGGGCATAGAATATATTAAGGGAAAGGAAAATAAGATAGTAGATGCCTTGAGTAGAAGGGGGTATAGAGTCTCTATATTCCAGTGTTAATATGAATTTTTGCAATAGAGATAAGACTTATGCATTAAATATCAAGCTCAAGTCAAGAATGGACCTGATGAGGACAAAGATTTTATGTTCAAAGGCGATTTATTATACTTCAAGAACATATTGGTCATTCCAAATAAGGTTGAGTTAAGGGATACCATTTTTATGGTGGCACATTGCACTCCTTATTTTGTGTACTCAACAGGAGAAAAATACGTGAGAATCTAAGAAAAACCTTTTATTGATCAAGTAAGACATACAATGTCAAAAATTTCAAAGTAGAACATGTACATCCAGCTAGAATATTGTACCCACATACCATCCATTGAAGGTGATAAGTTATTGCCTATGAATTTATTGTAAATCTACCAAAACTAGATGGTGGTAAACAGATTACACCTAAAAATATATAGGATGATACACCTATTCAGTTGCATGAATTTTGGATAGAGATATCAGATTTATCCCAAAGTTGGATAGATGGTCAATCGAGGAGGATTGACCCAACATTTTGAAGACATAAATCATCATGTGGAAATCTAAAAGAATCGGGAGAGGATTAGATTGGATAATGTTAAGAAGATGGAAAATGGCTTATAGCAGTCAACCCAGATTTCTAAAGAAACAATGAACTTTAAAAGGGTCACTAAGATAATTCTCTGAAGAAAGGTAAAGATTTTGTAAGGGTGAGAATTCAAAAGGAATAGAAAAGAAGGAACCACTGGGGAAATTATTTGAAGTAAGACAAAGATTATGTAAGGGTAGAATTTAAATTTTAAAATGAACATACTACATAATGGAAAACTACCTATACTTGGTAGAGCTTATTTACAATAATAGCCTAGGTAAGGCTCCATTTGAAGCCCTGTACAGGGAAGGTGCAAGACTCTTCTATCATAGGATAATCTAGAAGATCATGTAGTGATCAAATCGAACACTATTAAAAATATAAAAGCACAAAATAAGATACAAGAAGACCTCGAATCACCAAAAGAGCTATACGGATATAAAAAAAATACCGAGGGAATTCTCTATGGGATATAGAGTCTTCGTAAGGATAAAACCTACTAAATATGTCTAACCTTGACCCTAGATTTGTAGGGCCTTTTAAAAAGTGTTGACTATATTAGTCTTATTGCCCATAAGCTGACCTTACCATCGGTTTTCAAAAACCCATGACATCTCCTATATGTTCCTTCTTAGGAAGTATTTTACTGATTCATATCACATTTGAAATATCTCTTATTGTAGATATTAAAATTCCTCCATGTTGAGGATCGTCTTATGTAGATGTTGAGCATCAGGACCAAGGGTATAAGACAAATTTAAAAACATTTGATAAAAGAGTCTTGTAGAAAACTTTGATAATATATTAAAACAAAGAAAAAAATAAGAAACAATTTGAATGAATATATTTTGAATACTGCATAGATTTATGAATGAATGTATATTTTACTTACTGCTTGGAATTGCATTAAAACAGAAGGATTGTGTTTAGTTTTGGTGGGGGAGAATATAACAACCCTCCAAATATAGTTAATTTGTTTGAATAAATTAATGAGCTAAGTTTGTTTTTGCTCCTAGAATGTGATAATACCGATGGCTTTTGTGTTTACAAGAACAGGTACCCTCCTTCAAGCGGTAAAAAAAGGTTAACCACGAGAGGTAAGGAGGGATATGATGGAGGTGTGTAAAAGCACCAAAATTTATGGGTACATGGAAGCCCATAAAAAAATGCATTCATATAAATGCACTATGTATAGTTTAAATTTTGTATGTCTTACTTTTGAAGTATGTATTCGGGTACTTGATTGACATTAAAATTTGATATTAAAATCTCATGTTTTAAAACAATAAATTATTATGCTGTAAATCAATAGATTATATGTTTTATTTTAAATTATAATAATAAAATAATAATAGAATAATAAAACTATATAATAAAATAGATAATGAAAATCCCTCAAGTATGTTATCTATGGTATGTGTTCGTAAAAATTCCTCCACAAGTCATGTAAAAAAGTACCACTCGATAGATATTTGTAGTGAGATGTATGCATGCTTGGTCATTTGTTGTTTATGGTTGATTTTTATTTATTTTTGCCTTATTATTCTACTTTCTATAAGACCCTGACTGCTAGGGTGAGGGAATCAGAGATCCTTCACAACATTCATGGTGCCATTTATCAAGCTAATTAGGTGTGGTTCAGAGCTATGGGATTTGGCTACATCTTGCACCTCCCCTCTATCAGGGCCAATCAAGCCTATATGACTGCATTGGCCCGATGTTGAGATGCGTAGACCAATACCTTTCACCTACCTACAAGTGATATGACCATAACTTTGGAGGATGTTTACCGCATATTCCAACTCCTGCTAGGTGGTGAGGCCTTCACATCTTTGCCAAAAAATGTGAAGAGGGCAATATTTGATCATAGTTTTAGCCACCACAATGAGGTAGCATAGCAGAACTTGGATCACGGAGGGGTCCATATTGAGCACTAGTACAACCCCTAACTTTACTCAAATTAAAATTTGGCACATTGCATTCGTTTCCTTGTCACAATAGCAATCAATCTGAAAGAAATATGGGTGAAAATGACTTATTACAATGTTTTGAACCATCTTTGTGTTGTTTCACCCCTGGAAGAGATGATTGAAATTTTTCCTTTCTTCCAAAGTGAAAGCACCTTTCATAAGATGTCTTATTATTCTTAAAATATACGTTCACCCCTAGAATGGGTGAAAGGCATCGTCGCCTTTCATTTTTGGTGAACGTAATTTTGACTTTTCAATGCCCAAAAAATAAAACCTTTGATGCGTGTGGGCCATTCTTATTTTAGCTTTGCCCCATCCTTATTTTAGCTTCGCCCCATAAAAATTTTAATGTGGCATGGTGCAAAAATGCAAACACTAACCAAACTAGATAATTTCATAATGGATTTTTATGTTAGAGTCATTCATAGTGTCAACACCACCTTCTATATCATGATTGCTACAATATTATCTTTACCTCGATGCCCATGCACTTAGATATGAATACCTGTGATGCCAATATTATATGTCATAACTAGATGCCAGAGTCTACATGAATCATATTTCAAGCATATGGTATTAGAGTAATAATTTTCTAGTCTATTTACTTGGCACATTGTTAAAATGTGCCATCTCCAAAAGAGGTAAATGAATAATTCTATTATTATTTTTCAAATTGTGACTTGATCAATTTGAATTTGAATCATTTATCCTTCCAAGTATTTTGTAATTATTATACATGTCATGTATATAGCTTAGGAATTTAGTAAATTACTTCTTCATCCACATATTTTATTTTTATGTATGTTCTCAAATATTGACCAAGTGGTATATTTGTTTGTGGTTCTTTGGGATCCATCATTTAATAAGAATTTTTTTTCTTGACATTTTGAGATGCCATAAATGTCTTGTTATTAGGAGTGAGAAAATCCTATAATATTACATTTAAGTAAGGTCTAAATTATCTTCTATTTTAATCATTTTCTATCCTATACACGTATAGATGGGTCATATTTCTAGTCCTTAAGTTTTCATTTTGCTACTTCTTTCATTGTCGAAAAATTGATTGTACATATACCTCATTTGCAATGCACCTCATTAACCAAGTATTTACATATTATTGTCGATACTACTACATGAGCCTTATATTTTGTAGCATATTTACATTTGTATTATTTTTAAATAAAGTTATTATTCTAGAGAGATTTTATTATACCTTATTCTAATGAATAATTCTAAAGCATAACTCTCTTGATGTTATAAGTTAGTTTAGGGGAATTGTCCTTTGTGCCACCATATCCTAGGTCTCATGTGTAGATGAACTCATATCATAACTTATTTCTCATTTTTATTTTAACTCTTTCATATTTTATATATTTATTTATAGTGGTTTCACGTTAAAAAATCCTAAAGAACTCCATGCTCATAGTAAATGTATAATATGGAGATATCATTATCAATAAGGATGAAACTTTAGGACATCAATTTTAGGAGTTATTACATCGTATCCCATGTGAAGAGGCTAGCGGTATAACCGCTCCTCATAAGACATATGCATGTAGTATAGGATAAGGTAGTTGCAAGTTTGTTTGAGAGTTTGTTATTCTTTAAATAGGTATCTTATGTACTTAAATACCCATCATTTCATAATACAGTTATTGAAGCATTGAGTTCTAACATGTGGTATCAAAGTAGGTAGAAGGAAGAAAGAATTTTCCTTTTGATCCTCCTCCAAAATCAACATAGAGAAGCCAAAAGAGCACTCTATTTGAGAAAATAAAATTTTAAGTTTTAGAAAATAAGTTTCAAGGGTAATATTGCCCTGTATAAAGTTTTTCAAAATAAACCTCAAAAAGAGAGGAAGAACATCACCATGAAGAAAAATTCCATGGTAGATTTAAAAGTTTCAGGGTGAAAAGCCCCTACTAAAGGTAAAAGCCTTCAATCATAAAAAAGAGCTTTAATTATTCCCAAGACCAATAATATCATAAGCCTACAAGAAAAAAGTAGGCCAATTTCAAAAATAAAAAAAAGGGTCATAAAATCTCCCTTGAAGAATCACCATTTCAAAAGGTAATAAATGAAGCTATAAAATCTCCTCAAAATTACAATAAAGGAAGCCATAAGAAGCTCCTAAAAAGGAAATGAAGCCATAAGAAGATCCTCGAAAGGAAAGAAAGCCATAGAAGGTCCTCCAAATATAAAGAAGCCATTGAAGTTTCTTAGAAGTTTGCAAGAAGAAAAATAATAAGGAAGAAGCCATTAAAAGCTCCTCAAAATTGTAAACAGGTGCAAGATTCAGAGAAATATATCCACCAATTATCAAAAGGTGATAATTGCTATCATCTTTTGTTCTAATAACATAATTGTAGAAGATATCATTGAATAACATCAAGGAAGAACAAAATAAGTGCAAGAAAGCTAGCATACTACAAACACAAAGATAATCAAAATTGTTAAATAGCCAACAAAGATCTCATGTTAATGATCCAACTAGAACAATAGTTCTTTGAATAAGAAAAGCAGATATTGCATTTACAAAGAAACATCCAAATTCAATAATCAAAATTAGAAGGAATGAGTGGTGCATGAGAAACTAAAGTCTAAGCCTTCAAAAACAACCAAGAAACAATGGAACTCATGGACGTTTATTCAAGTAAAAAATCACAAGCAACACAGTAATATGGAACAAACAAGCACCTCGTGTAAAAACAATTGATAAAAGTAAACTTAGCATTTGAGGAAAGAAGAGCATTGCCAAACCTCAAAGTGTCTAAGAAGAATTTCCAAAGTGAATCAATTACAATTATTTAGTTAGGTCCCAAAATATTGCACTAGTGAAAAGAGATTCAATATCGACAAAACTAAAGCTTTAATTTGTGAAAGGATGACTTACGTGAAGAAAATACTAAGCATAAAGAACCTTGCAAGATCTTAGGCACAAACCTAGAAGTTATCTAGTCAACAATAAAGAAACTCAACCAGACGCTCTCCTAGAAATTCACCAAGTTAATACTCAACTAGATAGCAAAGAATTCAAATAGACGCTCACCTAGAAAATCACTAGATCAATGCTCAACTGGACAACAAAGAAATTCAATTAGAATCTCACCCAAAAATTCATTATGGTAATGTTGATTCAGACAACAAAGAAACTCAACTAGGAGTCACTCAACAATGTTCACCTGAATAGTACTCAAACATTGCAAGAAATTATTTGGCCAAAGAAGCCCCAACAAACCAAGGAGCAAAAGCATCTAGTACAAAAAAAGGATAAACAACCTATCGTAAAAGAGACACCTAAAGTTATTTGTCTCACAAAAGTGATGCATAGACATCTGGAATAAAGTTTTCAAGTGAACAAGCATACAACCCAAAAGAAGAAAAGGAACAGAAACAAATTAAAGTTGATAGAAATTTAAGAGGAGCAAAGGTCAAGAAGTAAAGAGACCTTCAAAAACAAAAATATCACATTGATAGTGGAAATAAATTAAGAAAATGAACTTACATTACAAATAGATAGTAACTTTAATTAAAAGAAAAAACAAAATATATTTTTTGGAAAAGGAAAAATTCAAAGTGAGAAAGAAGAATATTTCATTTCCTTTTTTCTTAATGAGACAACTTTATCACAAATTGAAGTATCAACAAAAAACGAGTTTAGGCATATACATACTTATTGGAAAGTATTTTTTGAGAAAAATTAAGTGAAAGAAGAATATTCAAAATTTGTAATAGTTTTCTATGACTAGTGGAGCATCGAAGTTCTTGTTGCTCAATACCTAGCCGTTAAGGGAAAATAATTATGCTCCTTGGAAACTCAAACTCATAATATATTTTGAGTTTGAGGAAGTATGTCAAGTAGTATATAGGACCACGACTCATCTAGAAGAATAAAATGAAGACCATATAAATGACGACAAGATGGATAGAAAGGAAAGACTAATAATCATGTTTGGAATAGAAGATGAGGTCCAAGCATACATTCAGGATTCAACCATGACCAAGGATGAATGGGAGAAGCTAAGACCTATTTTTGAAGCCAAGAATCAAAATCAAATTCTATTCCTCTAGAGCTATCTCCATTCTTTGAAGATGAAGAGTGAGAAAAGCTAGAATCATTCGTGAGAAAAATTGTAGAGTTACAAGGATCATTACAAGCATTGGAAACTTCAATATTTGATGAAATATTAGTTCTAATTATTTTGAGATCTCTCCCATCAAAGTATAATATTTTTTGACAACATTAAATATTATTGAGCAAACACCAAGCTTTGAAAATTTGGTGAACCTACTTCAAAAAGTAGAGGTGTCACATACAACTGATGAAGAAGAATGATCACTACTTACAATTCAAAGATGGAAGTATCCATTCAAAAGAGGTATGGGACCTCTATAATTCTTCCAAAAAATAAATAATTTTCAAATATATTAGAATCAGAGAAATTATTCTCAAATAAATACTTTCCACATAGAAAATATGTGTGAACACTATAAAAAAATGGTCACATTGTGAGGGAATGCTAGTATAATCCATTTAAAATGGATCTCCTTCATGAGAGATGAACTAGTAGCAAGATAGGTCATCTTTAAAAAAGTAAAATCAAATCTGGAGAAAGGCTTAACAAAATAATGTAGCTAAATAAAATCATGCTAAGGAAGAAGAAGAAAAATATCATGAAGAAGAAGAATAACATGTGTATATTGCACAAGCATAACCAAGTTAACCAAATGAAGTTTGGAACAATGTAGAAGCAACCAAACATATCACATAATAACTTGAAGCAAAAGTCTCAAAACAACCAAAGCCATCAAGAAGAAAATCAAACATGGAAGCTTAAAAAAAGCAAAGGACCAAGCACAAAATGAATCTTATTAGAATATTCAAGACAACAAAAAAAGACACATAAATCTAAAGACTATAGAAAGTAAAACACTTCAACCAAAAGGAAAATAGTTGAAGACTATAGAGATGATATCTCTCCAACAATTAGATCAATATAGTAGACTACCAAAAACCTTATCTATAAATTGGAAAGGAAGTTGCGAAGAACAAAAATACCTCAAGGACTCAAAGCCTTAAAATATTTCAAGAAAGTAAATATAGAAAGACAAAAAACACTTCAGCTTTTAATTACAACTACAACCTACAAAACAAGTTAGTTCCTATCAACAACAATACAAGAGAGATAAGGTCCTAAATCCAAGCATTAAGGATCAACAATGGTATCTATAAGTATTCGAAGATATTGATGAGTATTATAAAATGTATTTTTGGAGTGCATGATTGGTGGAACCCGACACTCCTAAAGGATGTAACTAGAAATTCTATATTAAGGGGAGGGATTTATTTCTCAAATTCCAACATAACCCTAAAATTATTTGTAGTAAGATAAATATAGATCTTTGACTATGATTTAATAAGCTAAAAATAAATCTTCTGAATATGATGTAATAAGGGGGGTATGTTAGGAGTTATTACATCATAGCCCATGTGAAGAGGTAAGTGGTATAACCATCCCTCACATGGCATATGCATGTAGTATAGTATAAGGTAGTTGCAAGTTTGTTACACCTAAAATAGGTATTCTATATACTTAAATACCCATCATTTCATAATACAATTATCAAAGTATTGAGTTCTAAAAATCAAAAAATTGTTTGAGATGTCTAAGAGGAATAGAGGAAATTTGTTTTTGGTAGATTTATGATCTGATGATCAACATGGAACCATCATCCAATAGTTCCAACCCTACACACTTCTAAATCCATAATCCACTCAAGTTGTTGAGCAACATTGACATTCCTATATTCTAAAGATAGATTAAGGTCAAAGTGTTAGATACTTTTCTCTAGTAGCTAGAAGAATATTTTCTATCAACCATTTCTCCAACATTGTTTGGATTGCTTTCAAGCCTTGAAGATATTAATATAGGTTACTTATTGGTGTGTATTTATTAGCAAATGATCATAAATTATGATAATCCCATCAAAAAATTGTTAACACTCATCAAATTAATTTTGAATTGCTTCTTCGCATTACATCATCATAAATATGCATTTATAGCAACTGTAATAGCATCAAAGTCAATTTATACAAATAATATATTGATGAGTTTAGCAAACTTCTTAATTGCCCTTACATTGCTAGCAACAAGAAGCATAAAGTTCTCAAATTTTTCAATGGACTCCATTATCACATTTGCTATTAAATAAATATTCTTCCTATCAATTCTTTGGCATAACCATTTTTCTTTATGACCAAATTGGAATAAAAGTCTCAAGTAAAGTAGAAATGTATTGCATCCTTTGTATATTTGAAACCACAAATGCAAAACCACAAACTAGATTTTATAAAAGTACCTATTACATCAATGCCTAAGCATCCTATAATTTCTTTTAAGCAAAAATATCTATCTTTGACACAAGATGAAGGTAAGAAAAATATGGTAACCAAGTGTTATAGGTATCATAAGACTCACATTTAGCGTGACATTGATTATAGAGCAAAATAAACATATTTGATATTTCAAAAATAAGTCAAACACTATATAGCAATATCAAAAAATATGGAGGTTGACACCGCATGTTTGACCACCAAAACACAATAAATTGATAAAATCTCAACCTTTAATTTTCTTAGAGAAAATATCAGGTGTTCCACACATATAGAAGGTAAACCTCTTCATATAATGATTGACATTGGGAGTCAAACTATCATCATATAGAATGCTATCAAATGACTTTATTTCTAAGTGATGATGCATCCACAATATTCTTTTGTTGGTTGGATTCACCCCAAAAAGGAGTGAAGGTTTGAAATTAGTATACTCTTAAGTATAATATAACATAAATGTGTAATAGTATCACATGAGATATGACATCATTAAAATTTATGTCATTCTACTTAAGAGACCTTACCCCTTTGAATTCCAAGCAACCTTATAAGTTTTCCCACAATAATGGTTTGTGTGCATCAATGTGGAAGAATTACCACATGCCAAAGTGACTACCCCTAAAGAATATTACTCTTATATCAATGAAGAAATTTAAGATACTTATTTCTAATATTCAATAAATCATTCTGCTTATGGTTCGATCAAAGAGTTATGGTGCCAAGAAGTTTTGCCTTATTATGCTAGTTGAATCTTTCCCAGGATAGACTCAAAATATGGATGTATGCTTCATTGATTGTTAAATGTCTTATAGGATCCATGAGGAGTGCCACTACTCTATTTATTTAATTATTAAATTTATTTGACTCTAGGATCTTGACTACCCTACAATACACAATATCATTAATTAGTTTGAGGAAATGAAGCAATTCAATGATAGATTCAAGATATGATTATTCAAGGCAATTCAAGCTCATATCTTTTCCCTATGATAACACCATTGTTTTGGTGTCAAATAATGATGAAAAATGACACCTAAGCATATCATAAGGTAGTGAAAAATGGGTATTCACTACCGTGAATTAATGAATTTTTAGACAAAATCTAGGGGCTTGGCAATTCATAAAGATCAACTTCAAATTAGGTTAACATCAAGCCCTTGCTAATCCTACAAATATATAGAATATAACTTGTAAGAAAAGAGAAGAAATTTATAAATGGTTGATTATATATTTGATTTAATCTCTGCACCTACTACATTCATGCACCTGATGAATGATTTCTTACATCCATTCATAGGGTTCTTTATCATTGTGTACTTAAATGATATTATTATCTTCAACAATATATGGAATAAATAGTATTAGCAAGTGCATGAAATATTCAACAATCTGGACCAACATAACATTCATGCAAATTTGGCAAAGTATACTTTTGACATCATAACAATTTCGTACATTAGCTACATCCTTGACCATGATGACATATATGTAAATCTAGAGAAGATATGCATCATGTAAGAATGAATGATTCCAAAAATCTAAAAACTTTTAGAAGCTTTCTAGACCTTGTCAACTTCTATTATCATTTTTTTCTAGGCTTCTCCCGTGTGTAATGGCCACTCAACTAGATATGCAAAATAAATTTGTTTTTGATTAGATCCAACAACAATAGCATGTATTTAAGAACCTCAAACAATGTCTTTGCTTGATGCTAGTTCTAGTCATGCTTGACATCACTCAACTCTTTGATACTAAGAGTGATAGAATTGGCTATGCTCTTGGTGCCATCCTAATTCAAAATGCAAACCCTATTGCCTACCATTTTTTGATACTTTATGATGCAATTTGATGTTACTCCATCTATGAAGAGGAATTGTATGACATTGTTTAAGTTGTTTGATGGTGATGCAACTAGATCATGGGTAAGAAAAAAATATTTCATTTAGATCATAGTCCTTTGCAATTCCTCCATACTTAGAGTAAGCTAGAGAATGAACACCATACAAATAGATGACTTACCTACAACAGTTTCATCTAGTACCAAGTATCACAAGAGCAAGGAAAACCAAGTCACTAACTATTTGAGCTATCCCCCATGCAAACATTACTATCAATAGTCATGAATACTAAAAGTCACAACTTGAATGAATAAAATATGTTTTACTTTAATAATACTAAATTTTTCACCATACATCACCAGCTAATACATCATAATTCAATGCTAGAGCATCACCTTAATCATGGATTGTTGTAGCTAAGTTTTGCATAAATTTTGGTACTTCATGCTAGCACCCTATCAATTTTTATGTACCATTAAATATTACCAAGTTACAAACAATAATTTTAGGATCTACATACCACTAACAATTCTTTCCATACCCAATGAAACTATTAGTATGGATTGTCATTTTTACTTTATTTGCACTAACCATCAAAACCATTGTATTTTTATTATTGTGGATAGGTTTTGTAATATGGAAATAATAATCCTAGGAAGAGAATTAATGCATTATAGACTATCAAGTTATTATTGTAGTATTTTTTTATTTACTTTGATTTCCTAGACATAATTATGTCTGATCAAGATTCATATTCTATTGGTAACTTTTGATGTTATCTATGGGATTAGTTTGACACCAAGTTGCAACATTCTATAATGTTCTACATTCAAAATGTTGAAAAACTAGAGATGATGAGTCAAATTTTAGTACATTTATTGAAGATGTACAACCATGACCATACTCATTCATAAGACTAAATCCTATATTACATTTGATATTCCTACAATAGGTATCAACATAATTCCAAAAGCCACAATCTATTCAAGATATATTTTGAATTTCAACTAAGATCACCTATTGATATCACTTTCCTCATCCCTGCTAGCTCCATGATGACAATATAAATTAAACAATCCAACCAGGTGGAGTAAATTTTGTGACACATAGAACATATACAATATCAAGTTTCAAAGATACTTGGAAATCAGCAATAGAAGTACAATGATCACCATGATCAAGTTAGAGATCAAGTTTGAATTCATTTAAAAAACAAATGCTTCTCTCATGTATACTAGAAGATCAAATATTTTTTATGGTCCATACACCATATAATGCACAACAAGTGAGAATTATTTAATTCTTGATTTACCTTTATACATGGGGATGTATCTAGTGTTCAATGCAAGACTCCTTAATTTGTATCATCATCATTTTCTAGAGACTATAGTGACATAAAATCTATGAATCTAATTCCCAATCATGTAATACCTATTTTAGTAGAGCAAGTGATTTATTTCCATTAACAAGCACACTTAGAAGGAAACACAAATTGTTTGGGAATTTTAAGAATAGGTAATTTGTAGCCCAATCCAAATGGTACACACTTGACCAACTCAAGAATTTATTTTTCAATTAGAATCTAATGCAATGCAAATAATCACTTCCTAAAGAGGGATATATAGGAAAAGAAATTATTACTCAAGTCCTTAGGAATCATGAACAACTTCTTAGTAATTATAATGTCATAATAAAGGTCCGAGGTGTAGACCAATTGGTTCATACAAACCCCATAAGGGGGGCAGAGGTCCAAGGTTCAAATCTTGTAGGCCTAGCATCGACTTGAACCACTTGTCCCTTTCCTGGTGCTTTCAATGGCGTAAAAGGTTTTTAATAAATTATTGTAGCATGGTGGTTATAGGGAACCATGTTATCATGATCCCCGTGAAAATTGGCGGCTTCCGGGGTGGACATGACGCAAGAACTCTTACTGTGGTTTCGGCCATGGAAAATGTGACATGTTCATCTGCCGGTTTCATGGCTGACTACCGATTCCCACTCCATGTCCCAAATCCAAAAAAAAAAATTATAATGTCATAATAATATTAGGTTATAGTTCTCTTTCCACACCAACAAACCCCCCCCAACCATGTGTGACTATAAAGGCTCAACTCTTGATTATTGTATAGGAAATGCTATAATCACCTTGTATTTGATGTTTTATTTAACAGTACACAAGATCATAAATTATTTTAGACTAAAAATAATGGTAATTTAGGAGTAAAATATTGGGGCATAGGAGGTACAAGATCTATGAGTTGTATAGATGTTATTTATGGTATTAATGTGATTCCAAAATATTAATTAAAAAAATCTATTATTCCTTTCAATCCATATATTCCAAAAAATAATGGGAATGCCAATAGTTCACAAAATTCATAATGATTTAGATCTAAAGTAATTAACCAAATATTTTATTAACTCCTTCAATGCTAGATCCAAGGTGTAGATCAATTGGTGCGGTGAAATCTTGTAAGGGGGGTGAATGCCTAAGGTTCAAACCTTGGACCTCATCGGATTGAACGCTTGTCCACTTCTTGGTGTTTTCAACCACATAAAAGTTTTAAAATAAATGTGGCATGGTGGTTATAGAGATGGACTATGTGGAATACTATGTGGTCGCTTCTAGGGCAAACAACATAAAATATCATGATAGTTATTGAGGCAAACAACGTGCTTGGATCATCATGGTAACAACCGATTTCACCATGTAAATTAAAAAAACCTCTTTCAATGTTTATGGAGTTACCTAATATTTTTTTTTAATTGGTCCCTAATGGTGTAAGCAAAGGGACAATGGAGGAGAAAATGATTTGATGTTTCTATATTATTCACACACAAGGCACATTTAAAAGGTCCATGATATTATCTTCTTTGCAAAGACTCACCTTTAAGAATTTTGTTCTGGATTGCTAACCAAATAAATGTTAGGGCCTTAGGGAAGGCCTCAAATGACCAAAAAATTTTCCAAGAAAAATATTTAGTAGCATACATTTTTATTTCTTTAAAGTCATATATCCCAATTTGACAAAGTATCCACCATTTTTTGATAGATCCAAAATCAACTCATCATTTGTCTAAACATATGTAACTATAACTCTTGAAGTGTCTTTTAAGCTTATTTGCTATTTGTTTTCAGTACTTACATTCAATTAGGGTGCTAATAGAAATGTATTATCAAAATTTGTTGCTCAAATTAATATAATTATTAACCTTTAAAACTCTAAAAACTAAACATGTCCAAACTAGCAGGTGCCATTTTGTATTAAAAAATATGAAAATGAGGCTTCAACCAAGAATTATGCCAAAATTTTGTAAAATCACCCTCATTGATTGACCACCTAATGTATTTATTGATTAACAAACTATTTAATATGAAGTGATATATTGTGGAGCCCCTAGGTACAATTCATTTTCTAAATAGTTTTAATTCATTGGTAGGACTTATATATTTTGAAGTAATATTTTTACCTAACACTTTCCCTAGTCTTTAAATAATACCCAACCAATTTTTTTTCCTAATACCAAACTCATAAGTTTGCAATTTCACAAACCTTCCCTTTTGATAATCTTCCCTTTCAAACCTTATCCTACTTAGAAGCCCACCTATATTCAGGGCACTAGAAAGCATCAACAAATGCATCTAAATTCACATTGAAAAAGAGAGGGAAATATTTCGTGAGAGAAAAACCCATTTGTAACCCTTTTGGAATCAATAAAAAATGCATTCTAGCATATATTTCATTAGCTTTGAAATCGATGTTCACTTTTCGTGTGTTACAGGCTCCATGGAAAATATTAGCACCTTAAATGGTATTCTTGAAGCTAATTATGAAACAATCAATGACGGTTAGTTTTCTAAAAATGAACATCCTACAAAATGTGTTACAACTAGATATTACCTTAGAGCTTGAAGTGTAAAAATGCATTCTCAAATATTTTCACTCTAAAGGAGGAAGAACCTCTACTACAAAAAAAAAATAATAGAATTGATTTTCTCTTTTATGGATGACTATTAGTTTGTTTTCCTTCTATTTGTTGGATTTATGTGTCATGTAAGGGTTGTTCTTGTTGTTAGTTCCTTAAAAAAAAGAATTGATTATGGAAACTTAGCAGTTTGAGGAAATGTGGAGAATATATTTGATAGAAAGGAAAATATGGGTATGCTTTAATTAACTTGTTAGAAATGTAATGAGAGCAATGTAATATTTTTTTTTTGTAATGGGAGTGGCTCCTAATAGAAGCCACACACAATTTATTAAAAAAAAATCATCTTTATTTTTCTCAAGTGGTATAAAATACTTTCCTCATAATAAAAATAAAAGTAGTATATAATTTATCCTATACACCTTAGGGTTTTAAGAACGACATAATAAATAAAGTAAAATTAAGGATATTCATTGCAATTTAGGGTCTTTAGGGAAGCATAAGAAAGAAAGTACTATGAAATATGATCCTTGCACTTTCAGGATTCCAAGGGAACATAAAGGAAAAAGTGTTTGTGACATTATTCCTTGCATTTAGGTTCTCTAAGGTAGCATAGACCTATAGATAAATCTTATTATGAGCAATTTTAAAAGTTAAAGAGATTGGTAAATCTGATAGTGTTGTTGGGAATGGAAAAAGGAGAGGAAGACCCTAAAAGAAAGGATAATAAAAAAAGAAGCTTAAAGGGATATAAAGGTAGAAAAGTGGAAATGATATCATAACTCTTAACAAGAAGTGCAAATAAGGCCATAAATAAGAATAAAAAGTTATTAAAAAAATACTATCCTAGAATATGTGGGGGTATGAATGAGACCACTACAAAATTGTTATTATAAATTAATAGGATGTTAAAATCCTGATTTTGTTTTAACACAAACAATAATAATAAGTAGTGAGAAATGTAAGGATGCATTCAAAAACATTTATAACATGGAGGATTATCTAGTAGTTTCTTCTATTGGAGCTTAGGTAGGTATTGCAACATCATGAGACAAATGCAAATGGAATGGACAATTGCTAAAAGCAAAAAGTAATTGTGTTGCTTGTTAATTTTGTGTGAAAGAGAAATATATCAAAGTTGGGGTTATAAATGTATATGCTCGAACTATAGTTACTCTTTATGATATATATTGGAAGGACCTTAGTTTATTTATGCCAAATTCAATGGTGATTCATAATGGCGATCTATGATTTTTTGGGGGGGACTTCAACACAATTCTATATATTTTTTAAAAGGAAGGGTGGTGTTCTTGGATAGTCTAGAATAATTGGTATTTTTACTTCATTCATCAATTCAAATGGCCTTTTGGATGCTATTATTTCAAGGTTACAATAAACACATTTGCATAGTAAAAAAATAAGATAAGTTTTTATTAGCTAATACATGGTTGCAAACAAAGTGTACAACCTCTTCAAATATTTTATTGTTGGTAAGATTAGATCATGAATTCATTCTCTTTATAAGGGATATACTCAATAATGGCAATCCAAATCTATTTCAATTTTAGTCTGTGTGGCTTTAAAATTTCAAATTCTTTTAGAAGGTTATGTTATGATGGGATGAAGCAAAATCTAAATGATCATCTATGTACATGTTTGTTCAAAAGATGAAATATCTAAAGTGACAAATGAAAAATTTACAATGTTAAATCTTTTGATAGCATATTTAAAATAAAATAGAAATTTAAATATAAGATAAACAATTTATAATAGATAATAGAAATCTATGGAATGGACCAAGCCACTTACGTTCAATAAAAACTACTTTCTTATCATAATGTACTGAAAAATGGTTCTAAAAATACAAGGAGAGGTGGAATAAGATCAAATTTTCCTACTACAAGAAAAACATATTTGTATTTTTGTTGAGTAAATGCATTTCAAATCTAGACTAAAGAGGCATTGAAGAAAAAGAAGATATTAGGAAGGAAATAATTAGTTATTTCAAAAATATACCATCAGAATTTAGAAAAGATAAGTAGGCTCAAGGTAAGATTTTAGGAAATATTCTATCAATTAAAATGAAAGCTTGATCACAAATATATCTATGAAGGAACCACAAAGGGTAGTTTTCTCTTTCCAAACTAATAAGGCACCTAGCTCATATGAATGTCTTGCAATTTTATTTCAAATATTTTGAGATTTATTGAACAGTGGTATGTTGATTATAGTTAAAGAGGGTAAGAAAAAAGGCTACAATAAATAATATTAATACCACATTTATTGCATTGGTCCCCAAGGAATGTGACACAAAATATTTTTCTAATCTTCATCCAATAAACCTTTGTAATATAATTTATAAAATAATTTAAAAATTTACAACAAATTGATTGAAAAGCATTATAGTTTGTGTTATCTCATAGGAACAAGAGAATTTTTTTATTCTCAAAAATATTTGTTTTGATCAAGGTTTGTATGAATAGATTAGCTATTATTATAACACCTCCAAAATATTCTATTTTAATCAATGTGTTTTCCATTGGACACTCAAAGAGATTTCTCAAAGGTAAATATGAAAGGACAAATCAAAGGTACTTAGGTTACGATTAATTTTTCCTTCAAATCTCATCTCCAATTTATTTATGATACTTTCCTTTTAGGTTATCACTCAATCAATGAGGCCATGGAGTTTAAATAAATATTATCATGCTATGAGAATATTGTTGAATAATTGATTAACACTACACAATCCAAGATATTTTTCACTAAGACTATCCGATATGTTTAACATATTATTGAGGATATTTTAGGATTTGAATTTGGAAAATTGGCAATAAAAGTTTTAGAAATAAAAGGAAACAAGAAGGAGCTCTACCAAGGATCAATTTTGGATAGAAATAAATTTTATTTGGATGGATCTTAACCATGGATGTAAGGGCACAACTCATAAAGACTAAGTTGTAACCTTTTCATATATAATGCCACTTTCAAGATAGCTAGTAGGTATAACACCCAAATTGGATAAAATTCAAAATGATTTTCATTGGAGTGGATGTGAGAAAAAATTTAGATTTCAATTTGTAAGTGTGATAGGGTTTGTAGTTGAAAGAATATTGGAGAATGACTTGATAAAATACATACTTATGACTTTGGAAATAGGGACAAAACTAGGTTGGATATTATTTAAAGATCAAGAAAATAGGTGGACACAAATATTACTTCAAAAATATATAGGTTCTACTCATGCAATAAAATTATTTAGGAAATGAACCTTGCCTAGATGATTTGCAACATGGAACTCCATATCAAATAGTTACAGTTTATCAATAAACATATTATATGGTAGTTAATTATGGATATTCTATAAATTTTTGGTTTGATGCTTAATTGAAGCATTAACATCTTATTTTCAATGTAAAATGGAAATGACTAGCTTGGGCATGATTAGCTTGTAAAGGTTTAAAGATTAAAAATTCTATTAATGTGAACACCACTTCTAGATTATATACTTCTATTAGAACCTAATTGAAGGAGAGGACCTTCAATAGATAGAATATGTGCTTCAAAACATGCTTCAAGAGTTCTATTTGATTATTTCTATTTGAAGGATGAGTTGGTATAGAATCTATCAAAAAATGGTGGAAAAGAAATCAATTTGGGATACACGGCCTTAGAGCAATAAAAAACAAGATTCTTACATGTGAGGATATACAAAGAAGAGGATATCATGGACCTTTTAGGTGTGCCTTATATAAAAAACATCTAGAGATGTGATATAATTTATTACTTCATTGAATCCTTAAACTATTCAAGATTACTTTTTCTAAATTATGAGAATAAATTCGGTAGCTCCATCAATATTGAAGTAGCTGATGAAGTATTGGATTAGTTTTTTAAAAGTTAAAGCGTTATGATTTCTATGGAGGATTCATCCAACCATTATTTATTGGTATTTATGGCTTGAAAAGATCAATAGATTTTAAAAAAATCTCATAATCATGCTCAATTTTGGATTTGTATTATTGTCTCTCTGTAAAATATGTGTAGGCATAGTACTCATCATGATAAGTCTCAAGTTTCAAAAAGAGGTGCTAGCCTCTTAGTTATAGGATTTAAATATACATGCAAGGGTCATATATGAGAATATAGTCAAAGAGAGGATCATCTTCAATCTGTGGTGATTTGGAAATGTCTAAAATCCGGGTTTATCAAAATTAATTCTAATGATACCTCTAAAGGAAATATAGGAAAAACTAGAAAAAGTAATGTTTTGCAATGAAAAAGGTAAAATTATCCCTGCTTGAAATTATATTGAACTTCAATTAAAAACTATGAAGAGGCAAGGATGCTTCTAATTTGTCTTTGAAACAAATGGAAATATATTTCAATTGAGGGGGTTCACAAATTATTGTTATTGCTATAAAAAATGGATGTGTGAATTGGATAAAAATGAAATTATTTTATACGCCCATAAAATATTTTTGGGGGAAATATCTTAAAAATGGCAGCATATATAGAGAGAAATAAATCTAATAATAGATTTTATTTTTTTTGAAGTAATGCAAAGTACAATGGGGGACACAACTAGGGACCACCCTCCTCATGAAAGTCCAACCACATACCACTAAAATATCTCAATAGGGACATAGTTATTGGTGGCGCTAATATTTATATTGGAGAAATTTATTTAAAAACAATTCGCTAAGTGAGATTTTACCTCTTAATGAAAATTATGTCAAGGAGTTGATTATAAAAAAAAAATTGAGAATGATGAAGAATATCTTTGCTAGAAAGATAAAGGAAGAATATATTTATAAAACATACAAGCTAGATATAATTAAAATAACTAGACAACAAAGGTAATATTTATTATTTTTATGGGATGGTCCCTAATAGAAGCCACATATAGCTTCTTAAGAAATAATAATCTACTTCCATAGTTATTGGTGGCGTTGATATTTATCTTGGAGAAATTTGTTTAAAAAACAACTTGATATCTCTTAAAGAAAATGATGTCAAGGAGTTGATTATAAAAATATCAATTTGAGAATGATGAAGAATATCTTTGCTATAAATATAAAGGAAGAATATATTTATAAAACATACAAGCTAGATATAATTAAACTAACTAGATAACAAAGGTAATCTTTATTATTTTTATGGGATGGTCCCTAATAGAAGCCACATGTATCTTCTTAAGAAATAATAATCTACTTCCATAGTTATTATTTTTATGTATTTTAAAATTTAATAATCTTACATCTAAAAATCTATACGTGACTAGCACTTAATATTATGTTAATATTTTCTATCATATAACATTTTACATGGTAATTAGTTGACATGAGATTAAATAGAGACTAAGTTATGAAGAACACATGCTTATACTAAGAGGGGGTGTGAACAATATAAGATCAACTTTTAATTTTCTTTCCCAAACAATATTATCCAATATTATCAATAGCAATATAAATAGAAGTAATCAAAGCAATGCACAAATCATCACACACAAGAGAGACATAAATTTAACGTGGTTCACCCAATGTGGGCTACTCCACGGAGAAAATATTTCTACTAAATTTTCTCAACAAATCTCTTGGGAATAAATTCCCTATTACAATATTTATGGACCTCTGTCCAAAGGAGACACCAATCCTCTATGCTCTGATTTGTGGATCTCTCTCCACAGGAGAACTCTTTCCCTTTTGATCTAGTTCATGGAACTTGATCCAGGAGAATTCTATCTCCTCAACTGGTTTATGGATCTCTCTTCACAGAAGAAATCTATCTTCCTAGTTGGTTCACGGATCACACTCCACAAGAGAACTCTTTCCTCTTACTCTAGTTTTTTGATCTCTCTCCACAGGAGAACTCTTTTCCCTTTCTTTGGTTCGTGGATCTCTCTCCATAGGAGAACTCTTTCCCCCTTGCTCTAGCTTGTGATCTTCTAGAAGACTTCTACCCCCACTGCTTTGGCTTGTGGATCTCTCTCCACAGGAGACCTCTATCCCCATTGCATTATCTAATGGATCTTTATCCATTGGAGACTGTTGTCCTATTTACTCTATCACCTCCAAATATTGCTCTCAACTCTATCTCAAATCTACACCAAAATCTGTCCCAATTCTAGCACAAATCTGCTCTAACTCTATCTAAAATTTATCCTCAAGCCTTAACACAAATCTTGATCAAATCAACAACCAAACCTACTCTTAAATCTGTCTCAAGTCTTCACAAGACTTCTTAAAATATGCCTTCAAGTACTCTCAAAATACTTGCTCAAATATGCCTTCAAGTATTCTCAAAAGACTTTCTGAAATATGTCCTCAAGTCTTCTCAAAAGACTTACTCAAATTTGCCTTCAAGTCTTCTTAAAAGACTTGCTCAAATATGTCCTCAATACTGCTCATAAAACTATACCAAATATTTCCAATCCTTGAACACAAACAAAGCTTATATATTTTTTAGAAATGCTTTCTTCAAACAAAATATATTCTACTCAGAATTCGTTTAACCTTTGAAATATATAGAGAATGATATGCACTTGCAAATGGCTCAATATGTTCTACTCAATCATTAAGTCTATCGCTTTCACATGTCTCACATTTATTTCTCTTCTAGCATATGATACCTATCCTCTTGATGCACACACTTGCTTTCACAAATCGAATTTCTAATGTTTGCACATTCACTTACAATATCATTGAAAACCAATGCTCAAAAGTTTCACACAATCATTCAACCAATGAAGCATAATTTTCTCATAAACCCTAAACAAGTATTTTCAAAGATTCTTCTAACAAAGAGCACAATGTAGGTTTCAAAACCTAACTCAAATATTTTCAACAATGCTTATCAAACAATCCTTTTCACTCTACCTTATATTCAGAAACATTCACTCAACAAAATACTTTAAATAAAGATTGATGTGCCCATAACTCTTTGCTTTGATAGAGATATGTCTTCAAAACCTGTCTCACCAAAAACCAATTCCTTTTGTGCCACTTCAAGGTTAGATAACAATATTCTATCTCTAAAATATCCATATGAATTTTCCCTCAATAAGGTGCTCAATGAATTCTGAAAATAATGTTCTAGGACTCTTCTTTTGTTCTCAAGGACAATGCATTAAATCTCAGCAATTTGAATTTTCACTTTTCAACCCTTGAAAAATAATATTCAAAATACCCTACTAATCCTTATAGCTCCCTAACCATTTCACACAAAAATATTATCTAAACCTTATAACTCCCTAGCCAAGCACATCAAAAATAATTACAAAACCCTTATAGCTTCCTAGCTAGGCATATCAAAAATATTTAATTAGCCCTTATGACTCCCAAACCAAGGCACATAAAAATATTTAATCAACCCTTATGACTCCCAAACAAAAGATATAATACATACCTTAACAAAAATTAATCCTCCTCAAAGCCTTGTAATTGCTGCTCGAACCCACAACCTTGTTGGCCACCATACCCTAATACAAGGGCAATCACTATGTGGGCTAGCTGCCCAAGTGATCCAAAGGAGCACGAGCTCCCTAATATTCTCCACCACCGGTGCTAGTAACAAAATTCGACCATGAAAAATAAAAGGGCCTTCATGCAAATCAAACTTTGCTCCTTCTGCCCTCCACGCATTGTGCAAGCCAAGCTTGCCAATTCGGCTACCACCTCACTTTGGATGGGGACAAACCCCTTTCAAACTTTGACCAACGCATTGCTCTAAAAATCATGAAAGTTGTTGTCTTTTTCCTTCATCGCGTTTGAATGAAAATCGAGCAAGGAAATAATTTAGGGGAAAAATTAATTTGAATACCACTTGGCTTAGGCTAAAATTTAGCCTATAAATACACATGCCTTTTTACATTTGACGTCGGCTCACTTGCAATTTGAAATTGGCACTTCAAATTTAATTTTTATTTTTATTAATATTTAAACCTAGTGTTAAATAATATACTTAGCTCCTTGATAAACTCTTTGGCAAATGAATTATACAATATCCTCTTTGAAAGGCCTTTATGGCCAAGTTATTATAATATTAAAATATTATAATAGTATACTTTTTCACTTGCTCTCTTGCACATAGTCTTAAACTTGGGCCTTCAAACCTTCTTCAAACCTCTTATCCATTAAATTAGAACCCACGGTCCCAAGTGCTTTGAAGAGAACCTTGCCTTGATTTCATAGCACATTAACCTTTTATATCAATGACCATGCAACTTTGACATCAATGACAACCAAAGTGCTCAAATTTCCAACAATCTCCCCCTTTATCATTGATGGTAATCCTTTTATAAAAGTTTATTTTTCCCTTCCTTTTCCAAATCTGCTCCCCCTGACTGAATGCTCTCTCCCTTACTCAAATCTCCTCCCCTTTGACATCAATGTCAAAGGGACTCATTTGGGGCTAAAGATAAGACTCTTAGCTCAGCACCATTCCCACCTCCTCTCCTTGAGGTAATTAATTTTGAGGTGGGAGTATTTATACTCCCAGCATACAATGCACTTTTTCTTTGTCAACCTTCTTTCTCAACATACCCTTTTGATCCTTTTTAGTGTCATTGTTTTTGCTTGTCTCTGGAATCTCTAGAAACTCTATTTTTCACCACTTGGTCTTATGCCCTAGATTGTTGCACTTGTATCACTTAATGTTGTAGTTTATAGAAGGTACAAATATCTTGAAATTCCTTCTGGTGAAGCCATACTCTTTTTTGTCATGAACCCTGCATTAGGTTGCTCTATGACCAAATCGATTACAAGAGTAGCAATACCCTTGAATGAGATGTCCATATTTGAAGTTCCTCTTAGTAAAACCATATTCCTTCTTTTCATGAGTCCTGCAATGCATAGCCTTGTGACCAAACTTGTTATATGAAAAACAATGTCCTTTGAATAAATCTTGCCTTGAACCCATTGGTCTCTTAGTCCTTTCTTCTTTGTGATGATCCATGTACCTTGTTTGTGCATTGTTTCCTTTCTTAGTGAAGCTTTTATTCTTTGAATTATCTTCATAAGTCTCAATTTCTTCTTCACTCTCTTCCTCTAAACCTTCTTCTTCTTTTGAGCTTGATCTTGGCCCTTGTTCTTTTTTCCCTTGTCCTTCTTCAAAACCAAGTCCTGTTTTGATAGATGAAGATCTTTGTGCATTGATAATCTTATCCAAAGTCTTTGAACTTTTCCCAAAATTGTGTAGCTTTTCCTTAGACACTTTAACTTCCATCCTTAGTGAGATTACCTCATGTTCTAATCTTTCACATTCTAATACTTTTACCTCTAACTTTTCTTTAAATCTCCTTGTCTTAGCTATTGAGTTTGTCATGTCTTGTATAAGATTTTCTTTTTCCTCATCACATTATTGAACTTGAGCCATGAATTTTGAATTTTTATTTCTAACCTTTTTCAATTATTTAAGAGAAGCAATAAGTTCTACTTCAAGATCTATTGTGCCTTCCTCTTCATTTTCTTAATCTTTTTATACTTCTTGGTCTTCAAGAGCATCTTCATACTTTTCAACTTTACCTTTAATAGAAGCATTTTCTTCCTCTTCTATTGCAAAAAATAGAATTTATTCTTCTTCACTATCTGAGGATCTTCCACCACTATCACTTGAAGCCTTTCTTCCCTTATCAACATAGAAACTCTTCTTGTGCCTTTGAAATAATTTATTTTCATGCTTGTTTTGACCATACCTATTTTTCTTTCCATACCTGGATTTTCTTCCTTCCTTTTTCTTATGATCCTGTTTCTCTTAACTGCTACTGCTTCCAAATTTTGGACAATTAGATACATAGTGACCAAAATGTCCACAATTAAATTTTTTTACTGTTTTCATACATTTGTACTTTCTTGATTCCTTCTTGTTTCTTCTATCATATTTAGCTTCTTCATCACTACTTGACTCACCACTTGATTTTGGTTTCTTATCCTTTGTCTTATTTGATGCTTTGAAGGTTGCCTCTTTCTTGGATTTGGGATCCTTTACCATTCTCATCTGATAAGCTATGAGAATTCTATGTAACTCATCCATAATCAATTGATCAATATCTTTCATCTCTTAGATAGCTAAAATTTTTTCATCATACCTTGTAGGAAGTGAGCTTAAAACTTTCTGAGCAACATTGGATTCTTCAAATTCAAATCCAATTCCACGCATGGTATTAAAAATCTCATCCACACGAAGTAAGTATGTAGTAATGTCTTCCTCTTCTTCCATATTCAAATCTTCAAACCTTTTCTTGTGGTTTTGAATTTTTGCCATCTTGACCTTTTTATTTCCCTCATAGGTTTGCTTCCATTTTTTCCAAATCTCTTTTGCTGATTTGCAATGTATAAATTTCACAAATTCTACTTCACATAATCCACTTAAGATTGCATGCATAGCCTTGGCATTATTAACCACTTTATTCATCAATGGGGAGCTTTGTACCAAATTTCTTGGGCTTAAAATATAAATATTTTAACCCTCTTTTTATCAATTCCCTTGCACTGAGATGAGCTAACTCTTGAAATCAATGACAACATAATTACTCAAAATTTCCAAAAATATCCCACTTTTTCATTGATGGCAACCCTTTCCTAAAAATTCCTTTTTCCAAACCATTTGATTCCAAATTTTCTCCCCCTAACTAAATGCTCTTCCCCTTACTTAAATATCTCCCTCTTTGACATCAATGGCGAAGGGACTCCTTTGGGGATAGATATAATACTCTTGGATCATACCCCTCCCCACCTCATCTCCTTGAGGTAATTAATTTTGGGGCGGGAGTAAAACTACTCCCAGCATACAATGCTCCTTTCCTTTGTCAACCTTCTTCCTCAACATACCCTTTTGATCCTTTTGAGTTTCCCTATTTCTGCTTGTCTTTGGAAACTCTGTTCTACACCACTTGGCCTTATGTCCAATATTATTACACTTGTAACACTTAATTTTGTAGTTCATATAAGGTTCAAATATCTTTAAGTTCCTCCTAGTGAAGCCATACTCATTTTTGTCATGAAACTTGTAGTGAATTGCTTTTTACCCAAATCAATTACAAGAGTAGCAATACCCTTGAAAGAAATGTCCATATTTTAAGTTCCTCTTGGCAACACCATAATCCTTTCCATGAGTCTTGCAATGCATAGCTTTGTGACCAAACTGATTACATGAGAAACAACGTCCTTTGAAGAATTCTTGTCTTGAGCCCACTGGTCTCTTAGTCCTTTCTTCTTTGTGATGATCCTTGTTCCTTGTTTTTGCATTTTTTCCTTCCTTTGTGAATCTTCTATTCACATAAGTCTCACTTTCTTCTTCAATTTCTTCCTTTGAAACTTCTTCCTCTTTTGATCTTGAGCTTGACCCTTCTTCTTGTTTCCCTTGTCCTTCTTCAAAACCAAGTCTTGTTTTGATAGATTAAGATCTTTGTGCATTGATAATCTTATCCAAGGTCTTTAAACTTTTTGCATACCTATGTAGCTTGTATTTAGACTCTTTTACTTACATCCTTAGTTAAGCTACATCATGTTCTAATCTTTCACATTCTAAGACTCTTAACTCTAACTTTTATTTAAATCTCCTTGTCTTAGATATTGAGTTTGTCAAATATTGTATAAGCTTTTCTTTTTCTTCATCACATTCTTGAACTTGAGCCTTGAATTTTGAATTTTGTTTTCTAACATTTTTTAATTCTTTAAGATCATAAATAAGTTCTACTTCTAGATATACTACGCCTTCCTCTTCCTTTTATGAATACTTTTCTACTTCTTGGTTTTCAAGAGCATCTTCATACTTTTCAGATTTATCTTCAACAAGAGCACTTCCTTCCTCTTCTATTGTTAAAAATAGAATTTCTTCATCTTCATTGTTTGAGGATCTCTCATCACTACTTGAAGTCTTGCTTCCTTTATCAACATAGAAGCTCTTCTTGTGCCTTTGAAAGAACTTCTTTCTATTCTTATTTTGTCCATACCTATTTTTATTTTCATACCTGGATTTTCTTGCTTCCTTTTTCTTATGATCTTGTTTCTCTTCACTGCTAGTGCTTCCAACTTCTAGAAAATTAGATGCATAATGGCCAAAATTTCTACAATTGAAATATTTTACTATTTTCATACCTTTGTTCTTTCTTGAGTCTTTGTTGCTTATGCCATAGTTAGTTTCTTCATCACTAGTTGATTCACCACTTATTTTGGTTTCTTATTCGTTGTCTTCTTGGATGCTTTGAAGGCGACCTCTTTCTTGGTGTTGGGATACTTTATCATTCTCATCTCATAGGCTATGATAATTCCATGTAACTCATCCATAGTCAATTGATCAATATCCTTCATCTCTTCTATAGTTGAAACCTTTCCATCATACCTTGTAGGAAGTGACCTTAAAATTTTTTGAGCAACATCGGATTCTTCAACTTCAAATCCAAGTCCACACATGGTATTAATAATATCATCCACATGAAGTAAGTATGTAGCAATGTCTTCCTCATCTTCCATATTCAAATATTCAAACCTTTTCTTGTGGTTTTGTAGTTTTACCATTTTGAACTTTTTATTTCCCTCATAGGCTTGCTTCATTTTTTTTCAAATCTCTTTTGCTGATTTGCAATGCATAACTTTCACAAATTCTACTTCACATAATCCACTTAGGATTGCATGCATAGCCTTGGCATTATTCACATATAAAAGTTTACCATATTTTTCTATGGGAGGATTAGCTATAGGTGTGAACCCATACTCAACTTCTTGCCATGTCTCATATCTTTGTGATATCAAGTAAGTCCTCATTCTTATGATCTAGAAAGCATTATTATTCCCATTAAAAAATTGTGCCTTGTTTGATGAAGATCCACTCTGAGATACCATCTGTATTCCTGTAACCTCTTCCTTAAAGCTTTTGAACTCTTTTTAAGGAACCCGCTCTAATACCAATTGAAGAACACAGGCTTATACTGGGAGGGGGGGTGAACAGTATAAGATCAACTTCTACTTTTCTTTCCCAAACAATATTATCTATTATTATCAATGGAAATATCAATAGCAGTAATCAAAGCAATGCAAAAATCATCACAAACAAGAGAGACACAAATTTAACATGGTTCACCCAATGTGGGCTACTCCATGGAGAAAATATTTCTTCTAAATTTTCTCAACAAATCTCTTGGGAATCAATTCCCTATTACAATTTGTATGGATCTCTGTCTAAAGGAGACACCAATCCTCTATGCTCTAATTTTTGGATCTCTCTCCATACGAGCACTATTTCTTCTTAGATCTAGTTTGTGGAACTTGATCTAGGAAAACTCTCTCCTCAATTGGTTTGTGGATCTCTCTCCATAGAAGAACTCTATCTTCCCAACTGGTTTGCAAATCACACTCCACATGATAACTATTTCCTCTTACTCTATTTCATGGATCTCTCTCCACACGAGAACTCTATCCCCTCTACTCTGGTTAGTGATCTTCTAGAATACTTCTACCCCCATTTCTATGGCTTGTGGATCTCTCTCCACAGGAGATCTCTGTCCCTACTGCACTATATAATGGATTTTTATCCACTAGATATTGTTGTCTTCTTTCCTCTGTCACCTCCAAATATTGGTCTCAAATCTATCTCAAATATGCACCAAACTTTGTCCCAATTCAAGTAAAAATTTGCTCTAAATATGCACATAAATATGAACCAAATCTACCTCAAATCTATCCCCAAGACTTAACATAAAGCTTGATAAAATCACAATAAACTCTACTTAGATATACCCCAAGCCTTAACACAAATATTGAACAAATCACCAATAAAATTTGCTTAGATCTACCCCAATATTTAACACAAGTATTGGACAAATCACCAGTCAACTTTACTCTTTATATCTGCTCAAATTTGTCTTCAAGTCTTCTCAAAAACTTTCTCAAATCTACCTTCAAGTCTTCTCAAAGACTTGCTCAAATCTGCCTTCAAGTCTTCTTAAAGACTTACTCAAATCTACCTTCAAGTATTCTCAATGGCTTGCTCAAATCTGCCCTAGCACATGCTCAAACCTGCTCTAACACATACTCAAAATAACTCACAAGATATGCTCAATAGATCTCAGATCTTACACAAAATGCTAGAAAATTCTTTACCTAATATTCAAAGTAATTCCTTTAACTTGAAGTAGTTTAGACATATTCTATCCAAAATTTGTTTAACCTCTAGAACATATAGAGAATAATATGCACTTGCAAATAGCTCAATATGTTCTACTCAATCATTAAGTCTGTCGCTTTCACATGTCTCACTTTTATTGCTCTTTTTAAAGATAGATCTAGTCTAGCACATGACACCTATATTCCTGATCTACACTCTTGCTTTCACAAATCTAATTTCTAATGTTTGCACATTCACTTTCAATATCACTCAAAATAAATGCTCAAAAACTTCACACATACATTCAACCAATAAATCACAATTTGCTCATAAACTCTAAACAAGTGTTTTCAACTTATTTCAACAAAGAGCACAATATAGGACTCAAAACTTAACTCAAATATTTCTAACAATGCTTATCAAACAATCCTTTTCAGTCCACCTTATGTTTCAAAAATATTCAATCAACAAAACACCTTAAATAAGGAATGATATGCCCATACCTTTTTTCTTGCTCTTATGGAGATATATCTTCAAACATTTGTCTTACACACAATATCTTTTGCAACTATAAAAGGTTAGCACAACACCTCTTTATGAGTTAGAAATCCTTCAACATGTGTACCCAATTAAATTCCACACCAACACTCTTGGTTTCTCAAACTATAGCATCAAATCATAAAATCAAACCCTTTAAAATGTGTGCACAATTCCAAACCAACCTTTTGGTTTCTCAACTATAGCATTAAATCATAAAATCAAACCTTCACAATGAAGCAAAAATACAAACAATTAAAATACCTCATACACATTTTAACTCCCTCTTAACTTCTAAACACATTCATAATAGATTTATCAAAAATCCTTATTACTCCACAAAATCACTTTAAAAAATATTTCATTATAATTTTCTTCAAAAATAAATGCATGTAATAATAAAAATTTCTCTTATATCTCCCAAAGTCAATAGCACTCACAATAATCAATTAAACCACATGCACCTAATCCTCAACCTTAGCAATTAAAAAATTTAATAGCGCTTACCAAAAACACTACCACAAATATTCAAACACAATGCTTACTGCCTGCCAACGCACTAGTGCCCTATGGCCCGCCACTAGGCCAACTGCCCATACAAGAACCTAATACCAAAATGTGTTATTTAACCAATGCTTACCCTTCTTTCTAGCAAAACAAAAAATGTTGCCATCGGGATTCGAATGCAGGATCTATCATCCACTAGCACCTTAACTCTACCAAGCCTACCGCTAGGCCAACCATCAACACAAGGACCAAATACCATAATATGCTATTTAACCACTACTTACCCTTCTTGCTAACAAAACGAACAATAATGTTATCATCGGGATTCGAATGTAGATTCTGCCATCCGCCAACACCTTAACCCTGCCAAGCCTGCTGTTAGGCCAATCGCTTGGCTGGTGATAGGGTTATACGACCTTAACACTTTATTTGTCCACGCTCTTTCTTTTATTTAAAAAAATAAAATCTTCATCCACCTTGCTCACAAAATTTGCATCAACCATTAACATTAATCACTCGACGCTTGCATCGAAACTTATATTTTTGGCCTCCAAACTTTGTCATATAAATACGAATTTATCTCCATGCTAGGACGTCTATGAAGTTCAATAATTATAATAATAAATATTATAATATTATTTCCTTAGGCTATATATTTATACCTTTAATATTATAATAATAAATATTATAATATTATTTTCTTTGGACCTATCAGGAACGAGATCCATGAAATTGTATATTTCTAAATTTATGAAAGGTTTAATTATAGTAGAGTACACTCAACCCTATCCGAAGGAGTATAACCATGCTTGGACACATGTGCATGTGTTTACGTCTTCATGAAGAGAAATTTCCACATGCTAGTTCAGACAACAAATTTTGATTCTATCTGTAAAAGGAGACATTGAAAGCCTCATCAACTAGAAGTGCTCAACTGTAGACACATCAATACATATTGACTTTTCAATGATGGGGAGGCACCTGAATCCCACATATCATAAAGGTACATGCCTCCCATTATTGGAGAATCTAAAAAAATGTGTTCTTGATATTCAATGAATAGGCACATGTATCCTGTAAGGTGCTTGATTTCTAGTGAAAAGGTGTCTGACTTCTGTTCTAATGGGTGCTTATATCCTATGTATTTAAGTAAGGTGCCTGACTTCCATTCTAACGGGTGCACGTATCCTGTGTATTAGAGTAAGACACATGATTTCTAGCAAAAAAGCACCTGAATTCTATTCTAATGAGCGCCTGCATCCAATTTACAAAATAAATCTTCAACATTGGAAAATGACTAAAGCCACATCAACAATTCATCAACATGATCAAAATCAAATTTCTCACGGATAAAAACGCTTTTTTTGTTGGAGATTTATGCACGTTCCAAGACAAGATAATTAGCGAACAACTTCCAAGAAGGGATGCATGTCGTCCCACGAGAAAATATTAATTTAATATTTTCTTACATTTTTTTGCAGCAAACCTCAATGAAAATAAAATTGTAGCACTTGATAATAATTGTTTGAAGAAGAATTTATTCACATGGGAAATACACACACCATTAGTTATTTTGGTAATCATAGTCATCGCGACAAGCATTTACACATAATACACACACACAATACTATATAGGTATGTACTCATTTTTCTATTATATTTATATGATTTTCATAGAAGTATATTCCTATAAATAGTGCCATCACATTATCTGTAAAATGACCATCCAATCACCATACCCAACTCTACATTTTTCCACGTGTCAGCAATAAGTTGGATAAACGGTTATAACAATCATCAATTAGAAATCTGACACACAATTTTATGATATTTCACACACATCACCATAATTATTTCTAATTTTTGTGAGGACGTGCTTGCATGCAAAAATACAGTTGAATTAAAATAGCATGTTAAGAAAGAACCAAAATCAATTATAAAATATAGAGTAATCCAAAGAATCAAAAACAAATTGTAGGGAAAAAAAATAGAAGGTAATTCACCATGGGAGAAAAATTTACAAATCACCTGCTTAAAAGTAATGAGCTTAGAGATATTTTGGGGATCAATGAAGATATTCAGAGCCAATTTGAAGCTATCGACTGGATGGATTACTACCACCTGGTTAGTCAGGACTAAGATACTAAAGCAGCCAAAGAATTCGTAGAATCTTTGAGGGATGTGGTTGTCCAAATGCGCGAACTAGAATTTCAATCATAGATGCCCATATTGCTGCAGTCACTGATCTCCCTCAAACAGAGGACCATGTATATAAATATGATAACCATACACATTGTGCACAAATATTTTTCAGGAAATTGATGATGTATCTGACACGATCTAGGCTACCAAAATAGTACCTCCTAAACCTATAGAAATAAATCTTTGAGTAAATAGCTTGATCTTCACTTGCATGGGTAGGTTTTCATGGATTAATGAAAATCATTTTCATTTTATAAATCATGTGCTACATGGGGAAAATATCAATGGCCCATATTATTTAGCATGTGCTCTAAAATATGAGGCCAACCGGTATCAAGCAGAGAAAACTACTGCCATGATGCACCATGGGCTGATTTCAGTCCTAATTAGGTATGCAAAGGCACATAGGGAAGCACCGATTGAATTAGGTAAAGAAGATGCTACTGTTCCATAATAGTAGGAGATGGTAGAGGCACCTAAATCTTATAGTCAGTCAGCTACATGGGCATCAGGTCCAACAAATTCGGTGCCTGCCTCCCATTATGATCAATCAACAAGTAAGGTAGGGAAAATTATGTCCCTTGTTTATCAATATTTTAATTAGGAAGAAGGATGGATCATGTCAAGCCATATTCAAATAATGACCTACCCAAGGACCAGAAGCAAGACAAAGCAAGCATACATGATTATCCATAGTTTTTCCAGTTATGAAGAATTTATTGGTATAACTGAGGATGAATTTTCTACCCAGGTGTTGTAAAATATGGTCAGTTATGAACCTTATCACCTAGAATTCCAAGGAGAAGATCTGCAGAAATAATTGTAAACATTAAATGAGGAAGTCTTCAATTGGGAATGCAAGTGTAAAGTAGAGTAGACTCTCTTTCGGGTATCTAGAAAGGCTACTACAGAATAATATTTGGAGATGTACAACACCATATGCCAACTATAGGGCATAGTATAGCAATTAAAATCATAGATTCAAGAAGCAAAGTATGATCACCTAGCTACGGTTGATGTTGTGGTTTAGATATAATGGGTGATGGATGTGCCCATGACTTCTCCATATTATGAGGAGAAATATTTCTTCTTCTGGTTAGATTAGGTTAGATGCCAAAAAATACACCAGCTTAATAGCTGAAGTAGGGGATCTTTTTGAGGACTCTACTAAAACAAATTGTGAATAACAAGAGGGCCCAATTCTATAAATTGAGCCCCTTGTAGTAGATATTTATGATAGTGAGGCTAAGGATTTAGTTGAGATACTTGATGCTACTTAGTTAGATGGCCAATCACTAGATGACCAAGTAGGAGTGGCACAGTCAACTAGGGAATCTAAAGCACAACTGGGTGCCACTTATCCAACTAACAACATACAAAAATTTGATCCTACTATCCAGAAAAAAGTAGGGCAAAGGGAAGGATATGAAAATGATCACCCACAAGGGTCAGTTAGTCCCACAAATGATGCATAGTCAGCTAGTCAACCATTGGTTGACCAAACCAAGGCTGAATAGTTGGATGAACAAACCATAGTTGGACCAACTAGGAGGACACCGGGGGATCAAGAAAAGAAAGATGTAGAGTCCTCTGAAGCCCAGGAAATACCACCTCCATAGAAGGAAATGGAGGTTGGTATTTCAAAATCTACAACTGAGGCAAAAACTCCTAGACCATAAAGGAAATTGTGGTCAAAAAGGAAAGTCGAGAGAGCATAGAAGAAAATGCCGAAGACAAGGGCCAGAATAGTAAAGCAACAAAATTAGAAGGTCACCCAATAAAAATTGAAGGTGCAACCAGAACTAAACTCAGATGAAGAGTGGGTTGCATCCATGAAAGCCTTCACCAGCCATAAGGAATAGTTCTAAGATCTCCAAAAGAGCTTGAAGGAGGTTAAAAAGGAGTGAAAGGTTTACAGAAGAATAGCTCAAGGGCTAGGTATTTCTATCACCCCTGCATAGCCAAAACAGTTTTGAAACATATATGGTTAAAAATATGGAAATCCCTCAAGGATGAGGAAATATCTGGACAAGATGGGCGTCTTCAACAAAGAACCAATGTTGCCTCCACTAGTTCGAGCATCTGAATCTCTGCCCCTTGAATATGTAGAGGACAATAATGCAAGGAAAAATTATGAGAGGAGAATACAACAGAAGATACCACACTTGATCGTGAGGTGGAAAATTTGCCAAAGGCCCGAGTATATGATACATCCCACTATCCACCATGGGGTAAGCCTAACTTTCTAATGGTAGTCTAGCTTCCCCCAAACATACAATACTAGAAGCAAGTTGAGCCTACATTCCAAAAGGATGCCACTATATTTATAGGATTCTACGTAGAAGAAGTAGCAAGAAAAATAGGGTGGAGTAGAACAAATCTAAATGTAGGAGTAGGACCTAGTCAACCCCTACAGTGTAGTAAAAGAAATAAGGTACACAAAACAGAAATAGTCCCAATCAGTTAAAACAAGGTGGCAAACAAAAGCTTAATAAGGAATGAGACATATCCACAACCAAGGATAAAAAATGTAGAAAAAGAGCATATTGGTAGGTTGTTTATAGAACAAGGGATTACCAACATAAGGTGCTATGAGGGCATGGCAAAAATTAGGCATGGGGGGATGATGAGCATAAAAAATGCTCATATTTTTTTATGGATTCATAACATGTTGTGTGGCATAATTTTGATAGAACTTACGTTTTATGAAGGTTTTATATATATTTAATGGTAAATTGTGTATATTCTCTAATATGCGTTTTAAGTGTGATTTGTGTGTAGATTCGATGCTTTTGCTATTTTTCTACATATTTACGTTGAGGTCCCATTTGGACCTAGCACTTCATGTTTTATGGTGGAGAACTAAAGACAAAGGTAACCATAACAAAAAGAAATGCACGCTAAGTTAGGTGCATAAATTTTGGCTACAAGTTGGAAGGCACCTAACTCCTATCTTTGGCTGACTCCCGGCTTCAAAGTCAATGGTGCCTAAGTCTTGAATTCGTAGTTAATAGTGTATGATTTCTAATGATGGGCTAGATGGTGTTTGACTCCCATTGAAGCAAAGTGCAACAAGGACCCTATTTTCATATGAAATAGAGTAGCGGTTTCCAACAACAACTATGGATGAAGGACATCATAATGAACCGAAATATTGCCATTTATCATCAATGGTGCAAAAAAATAAGCAGGAGAACGAGGTAACATTAGCCTCTTTTTGTCTCAAATGTAGAGGAAAGCATCCCAAAAATGCATGTCCAAAAAAGAATATTAGAGTATGTGTTGTTTGTCAGAAAGACCATTAGACTAAGTTGTACCTACAATTACCAAAAGCTAGAGAAGATCTTGAAGTAGAGGAATTATATTACATGGGAAATAGGAGAAACTAACAATAGTATGCTATGGGAAACATCATGCCAGTTGGAATGCCACCTTATAGGGAAGGTAATTACATGAATCAAGGTCAAGTTCAACCACCCAATATGGTTTGGTGGGAAAAACCACCTTGGAAAAACACCCCCCAAGGAGCTACTCCTTATAATAAATACCCATGGATGCCATATCAGTAGCCTACACCTTAGTGGAGAAACTATAATATGTAGAATTCAACTCCATAGAATGCACCACAAGTTCCACTACAACAGATTTTTCTAGCTCCCCCTATTTTAAGACCTACTCAACTTCTTGCACAACCCACATCAAATCCCAACAACAAAAAATCAAATCAACCAGCATACCAAGTGGAAAACGAGATGTTTCCAATGTATAATATTAGAGTAGGTTGTAATCATGTACATTTAAGATCAGGTAGACAAGTATGAGTAGAAATAACTCCTTTGGTAGAAGAGGAGGAAAATGTAGAAGTAGAAGTTGAAGAATCACCTTTGGTAGAAGAGGTAGAGGAAGAACCAATTATTGAAAAATATAGAAAAGAGGTTCCACCTTTTCCTAAAATGTTACAGGAACCAAGGAATTTAGTACAACTAGAGTTTGATATTTTATCTAGTTTGAAAAATTTAACAATCATAATTCCTCTTTTCCATGCTATAAGAGATGTTCCAATTTACACAAAAGCCATACAATAATTATGTCTAAGAAAACCAAGATGAAAGCCAATAAAAACAATTAGTGTGGTAGGTCAGTTAGTTGATCTCATGCTAGGAAACACCTACCACCCAAAATATTCTGAGCCAGAAAGCCTTGTTTTAACTGTCAAAATTGAAGGCTATCCATTATCCAACACACTAGTAGATATGGGGGCAGCCATTAATGTCATTCCCAAGGATACTATTCTAAAACTTAAACTCACAAATCTAAATCCAACAAAAATTATTCTTCAGTTGGCTAATAGATCTACAGTGCTCCTTGAAGGAATGTTGGAAGATATTATAGTTATAGTAGATGCATGGGAATATCCAACAGATTTCTTGGTTTTGTAATCAAATTCCAGATTGGGTGGTTATCCACTCATCTTAGGTAGACCCTAGATGGCAATAGTTTATACCTAAATAATCTATAGGAATGGGCAAATGACCATTTTTAATGGCCAGAATGTTAAAAATTTGATTATTTATCCACCTGCACAATCCATTGATTTGTTAGGAGAACCCAACTCTAAAAATTAGAATACTGGTTATTTATCAATGATTCAACCCATAATGACATTGGATGAGCTTGAGTATGAAAATGATGAAGAGAGAGTTATAAAAAGATTTTTCCAAGGAGAATCATCCTACCCTCCTCCAGAATCACCACTTGTTGGAAGTAAATATCACCACATCAAACAAATTGAGGTTGAACCTGGGAAGATATTGAATGTAAACAACAAGTTAAAACTCGTTCAATAGGACACCCTAAAATATATATTGGTCAAACATAAACATACTTTTGCTTGGGATTATTCAGACATGAGGGGAATTGCTCCTAAATTTTGTACTCATCGCATATATCTAGAAGAAAAAGTGAGACCATTAAGACAACCACAACATAGGATGAATCCAACCATGAAGGAAATTATTAAAAATGAATTGCATAAACTCTTGATAGTTGGATTTATCTACCCTATATCTGATAGTGAGTGGGTATCACCTTTGGTGGTGGTGCCCAAGAAAAATGGAAAGTGGCATATCTATGTTGATTACAGAATGTTTAATAAGGAGAAAAAGAAAGATGAGTTCCCTTTACCTTTTATAGATTATGTCCTTGACACATTAGCAGGAAGAAAGTACTTTTCTTGATTGGTTGGGTTCAGTGGATACAATGAGATATAGATTGGGGAAGGGTATCAGGATAAAACAACGTTCACTTGTTCATGGGGAACCTTCACTTACCAAGTCTTACCCTTTGGTTTGTGTAATGCACCTACAAATTTTAAAATACCGGTATTATCTCCTATAATATGATTGGAGAAACTATGGAAGTATTAATAGATGATTTCACCATTTATGGTGAGACCTTTGTTGAGCAAGGTGCAACGACAGTATTGTCATTGTTGTCAACACACTCAAATGGACAGGTTGATGCAGTGGATAGTTGTTCAGAGGTTATCCGAAGTATGTACAGTGGTGTTCAATACTTATGAGAATTTTTGTCATGTTCAAGTGAAGTTGTTACAGGTTGTTCGTGCAAATTTGTGAAAGTTGCAAAAATCATCAGGAAGTTATCAAAGTAGCAAAAAAGGAAGTTGTCAAAGTTGTAAAACATCAATGTAATGTGTTGGACAGCCCAAGATACTATTTGGAGGTTTTTTTATCATTATCAAGTGTGGTTGCAGTGTTGGAACGACCGGTTGCTTCGTCGGTGCATTGTTGGTCATGAAACTGCAGCTGTAAAATCTGCATCGGAGGCCACTTTACGGGAGGAATATTAAGCAATTCATGAGGAATTGGACCTCAAATATTTTCCTAGAGGTAGCTGGATATACTGAGAGCTTAAGTTTTAAAATTTCATCCCAAATGGAGTTTTGAGGAATAAACGGTGAGCATTGCAAAATGGCTCTGGAGCACTTTTTCCAATTTATGTGACGTGTAAAATCAGTGTCAGAGGCCACTTTATCGGAGGTATATTAAGCAATATGTAAGGAATCAAATTTTGAAATTTTTATTGGAGGTAGTCTAATATACAAAGAGCTTATTTTCGAAATTTTAGCCTGAACGAAGACCCAAGGAAGAAACGGCAGCAGTTGCAAAATGCCTCCGTAGCACTTTATTCCAGTTTTGGGCAGCCAAGTGCTTTTGCACTCGAATACTCAAATTCATAATTTCTTGTTGTCGAATGTGATGTTTAAGTGTTGTTTCACATATAGATCATCGAATTTAACATCTTTACTTTTTGGTCGAAGTAATTTCGAGGCCTCCAAGTGTAAGAAGGAGTAATGTGCACAACACTTTGTACGTGAATTATTTGACAAAATTCCTCTTCAAAATAAAAGTGAAATTTAAAAAGGTCATAACTTTTGATCCGTAAATCCTTTTGTGTTCGTTCTTTTTCCAGTGTGTAAAAAATTTTAAAATCTAGAAGAATGTTATATATCCCATGGGAGACGCTATTGAACGTTGAAACGGTCATCTTGCAGCTCGAAATTTGTTAGGAAGTTGAAGTGTTCGAAGTTGAAGGGATTGCAAAACGGTTTTTAAAAAGGAGTTACTATGAGTACAGAGTGTGGTGTGAGATTAATATTTAGATCATATGAGATTAGTCAGAGTGGATGTGTAAATAGAAGCAATGAGCTAGACCACTCAGGGTCTTTTAGAACGAAGATCATATTTTCTACTACAGTTTTTATTTTTGTCAGGTCAATGCTTGACAACATGGATCAATGCTCCTTGCAGTTGGTGCTGCTAAATTATGAGTCGATTGGTGTCATTCCTTGTAGTTGGTGCTACAAAAATATTGTAAAGACCAAACATTTTCGAGGCTGGATTTGGATGGGAGTCCAAACAGTCCATTGGCACATTGGTTTTCCCACATTGGGTTTCCACTATAAATCTGGTGTTATGTGATGCATTTTTGTGTGATTGCTTATTTTGATTTGATTTCATAGTTGGATTAAATTTTTAATACACACTAATTCGCTCCCCATCTCAGTGTCACGCTTAGTTCAAAAAATGGCATCAAAGTGAGGTTCCTGAATAGGCTTAACCATCTAGGGTGATATTGGAAGTGACACAATGGCAAGTGGTGAAGGGTTCTCATCAAACAAAGCATCATTATTTGACTAAACTAGTTACACATTTTGGAGACTCAAGATGCAGACATATCTTTGTGCTTTGGGATACGACATTTGGAATTCAGTAGACAATAGATACACAATACCCACCACTTTTCAAATCAATGTTGTTGGTAAGAAACTATTTGAGAATGACTCAAAAGCAAAGAATTCTATCATGTGTGGATTAGTGGATAGCAAACTGGTAAATATTATGGATTGTAAAATGGTAAAGGAAATATGGGACAAACTAAAGAGCATTCATGAAGGAGACGTTAATATCAAGGAGACCAAGTTACAAACACATTGAGCTTAGTTTGAAGGATTAAATATGAATGAGGATGAAAATATAGAGGCATATATGTTGAGAGTTAATGAAGTCATGATGTGATCTTTAAGAAGTAGGGTTATGAAATTAGAAAGGCAAACAATGGGAAGTTGATAGTAGTTGGATCAAGGACATCTGGCAACCTGTACACTCTCTCGGAGACTTCAGAAGGAGCATTCTTGATTGGACAAAAAGAAGAGAATTGGTTGTGGAACAAAAGGCTCGGTCATATCAGTTTTGACAATCTAGTAAAAATCAGTTCAAAGAAAGTAGTGAGAGATATTCCCACCATTGGCAAACCATCAAATAAAATTTATGCTTCATGTCAAAAAGGGAAGCAAACTAGAGTCTCATTTAAAACAAAAGAGTACTACACGAGCAAACCTTTGGAACTAGTACATACCGATTTATGTGGACCCATGAGAACACAAAGCATAAATGGTGACAAATATTTCATGTTGTGTGTAGATGACCATTCCAGGATGACATGGGTATTGTTTTTAAAGCATAAATCAGAAGCTTTTGAGATGTTCAAGGTTTTCAAAAACCAAGTTGAGAATAAAACAGGAAAAAGTATTAAATGTTTAAGGTCAGATAGAGGAGGAGAGTTCATTTTAGAGGATTTCATAGAGTATTGCAAAAAATATGGCATCAAGAGACAATTTTTAGCAGCCAGGACACCTCAACAGAATGGTGTGGTAGAAAGAAATAACAGGATAGTGCAGGAAATGGCATGAACTATGTTGATTGAGAGCAAAGTAGCAATTTTTTTTTTGGAAAGAGGTAGTCCATACTGTAGTATACATCCAAAATAGGTGCATGTTGAGGATGCATAAAAGAAAAAATCCTTATGAGTTGTGGTTCGGTAAAAAGGCAACAACAAGATATTTTAAAGTTTTTGGCAGCAAGTGTTTACATCAAAAGAACTGAATAAAACCTTGGTAAGTTTGAAGATAGAGCGAATGAAGGTATTTTTCTCGTTAAAAAGTAAAGCTTACAAATGTTACAATAAGAGGCTAAGAAAAATTGTGGAAAGTGTCAATGTTAAAGTTGATGAAGGAAGAGAACGAGTAATTAGCTATGAAGAGAACTACCCAATTTATGAAGAGGTCATTGAAGGAGATGAGGAAGAGGAAACAAAAAAGAAATAAAAAATTGACTTAGAGGATTCGAAAAGTGATTCAAAATTGGAAGAAAACAAGAAATTCAAAATAGGTAGCTGGCAGAAAGATCATCCTAGAAAGAAAATAATTGGAGACTCCATAGTTGGTGTTCAAACAAGAATAATATTAGTAAGTAACTACTATTTACTATCCAGCATTGAGCCCAAAGACGTTGTCGAAGCAAGCAAAGATGAAAGTTGGGTAAAGGCAATAAATGAAGAATTAGATCAGATCGAAAAAAAAGACTTGGGAGTTAGTACCAAGACCCACAAATAAAAATGTAATCGATACTAAATGGGTCTTTCGAAACAAATTGAATGAAGATGGATAGGTAGTCAGGAACAAAGCAAGATTGGTATGCAAAGGGTATGCATAAGTTGAAGGTAGTGACTTTGAGGAAACCATTGCACCTGTGGCCAGACTAGAGGCAATTAGAATATTTCTTGCTTTAGTAGTTTACAAGAATTTCAAAGTTTATCAAATGGATGTGAAATCAGCATTTTTGAATGGGAAACTTGAAGAAGAGGTTTATATTGAGCAGCCAGATGAATTTCATCTTGGTGATGATCCCAACTTGGTTTGCAAGTTGAAGAAAGCATTATATGGCTTAAAATAGGCACCCCGGGCATGGTATACAAGGCTAGACAATTATCTTACTCAGCAAGGGTTCAAGAAAGGTATGGTGGATAGTAATTTTTATGTCAAAAGAAAATGGTCATCATCTTATTGTTGTTATATACGTAGATGATATCATATTTGGTAGCAGCAAAGATGAGTTGTGTAAATATTTTTTAAATAAGATGCAAAAAGAGTTTGAAATGTCAATGATTGGTGAACTTTTGTATTTTCTCAGATTGCAAGTTAATCAAAAGGAGAAGGGCATATTTATTTCTCAAATAAAATATGTGAAAGAGATACTAAAAATATTCACAATGGAGGATTGTAAGCCAATTAGCACTCCCATGATGACAGGTTGCAAGTTGAGTAAGGATGACAAATCTCCATTTGTTGATCAAACTATGTATAGATCCATTATTGGGAGCTTACTATACTTGACAGCTACTAGAATAGAAATTTTGTAGGTAGTACGCATGGTAGCACGATTTCAGGCTAGTCCCAATGAAACCCATGTGACAATGATAAAGAGGATTTTTTGTTACCTCAAGAGTACTATGGAGTATGGGTTATGGTATCTGAAAGGTAAGGACTTCACCCTTATTGCATATTTAGATGCAGGTTGGACAGGATATGTAGATGACAGGAAGAGTACCAGTGGAGGTGCATTCTATCTTGGTGATAATATTATTGCATGGCATAGCAAAACATAGGAGTCAGTCTCATTATCCATAGTAGAGACATAGTATATTGCAGCGACATCATGTTGTACACAGGTACTTTGGAAGAAATAAACATTGAAGGATCTTGTAATAAATTTTAGTGAGCCCATCTCGATCATGTGTGAAAATACAAGTGCAATCAATATCTCAAAGAATACGATTATGCATTCTTGCACAAAACAAATTGCTATCCTATATCATTTTTTGAAGGAGAAAGTTATAGAAGGTGAGGTTAAGTTGGATTTTGTTCCAACAACAGAGCAAGTAGCTGACATCTTCACCAAACCATTTCCCAAGGCAATCTTTGAGTTCCTTCACAAGAAATTGTGAGTGGTCACACTTCCCAAGCATTGACTAGCTATCGGGGTCACATTCTTAGGGGGAGCATTTACGTCTTTGTTTATCTTTTTGCTCATGTTTGTGATTTTTGCTAAGTGTAATAATTTTTTCTTGAGAATGGTGTCCATGGACTCAGGGGGAGTTTGCAGCAATCCTTTGGTATTTGTTTTCAAAGAGGGAAAAGAGTTATAGGAAATTGTGCGTGTGTTGCCAACAATTCCAAAGGGGGATATTGTTGAGCAAGGTGCAACGCCAATATTGTCATTGTTGTCAACACACTAAAATAGATAGGTTGATGCAGTGGACAATTGTTCGGAGGTTTTTTAGAGTATGTACAATGGTGTTCAATGCTTATGAGAATGTTTGTGATGTTCAAGTGAAGTTGTTACAGTTGTTCATCCAAATTTGCAAAAGTTGCAAAAATCGTTAGGAAGTTGTCAAAGTAGCAAAAAAGGAAGTTGTCAAAGTTGTAAAACGTAAATAGAATGTGTTGTACAACCCAAGATACTGTTTGGAGGTTTTTTGATCATTAGAAAGTGTGGTTGTAGTGTTGGAACAATCGATTGCTTCTCCGGTGCATTGTTGGTCATGAAACTACAGCTATAAAATGTGTTAGAGGCCAATTTACGAGAGGAATATTAAGCAATCCGTGAGGAATTGGACATCAAATGTTTTACTGGAGGTATCTGGATATAATGAGAGCTTAAGTTTTAAATTTTAGCCCAAATGGAGTTTGGAGGAAGAAACGGTGAGCGTTGCAAAATGGCTCTGGAGCACTTTTTCCAATTTATGTGACACGTGTAAAATCAGCGTGAGAGGCAACTTTGTCGGAGGTATATTAAGAAATATGTAAGAAATAAAAATTCAAAATTTTTATTGGAAGTAGTCTAATATACAAAGAGCTTATGTTTGAAATTTCTACCCGAACAAAGACCCGAGGAAGAAACGACAACAGTTGCAAAATGCCTCCATAGCACTTTTTCCAGTTTTGGGCAGCCAAGTGCTTTTGCACTCGAATAATCAACTTGTTTCTGAATGTTTTTTTAAAGTATTTTTTCATGTATAGCTCATCTAATTGGACATCTTTGCTTTTTGATCGAAGCAATTTCGAGGCGTCCAAGTGTGAGAATGAGTAATGTGAAATTTAAATGAGCAATTTAAATGCCTCTCCAAAATAAAAGTGAAATTTAAAAAGGTCATAACTTTTGATCCGTAACTCCTTTTGAGTCCGTTCTTTTTCCAGCGCATGAAGAATTTTAAAATCTAGAAGAATTTTATGTCTCCCATAGGAGACACTATTGAATGCTAAAATAGTCATCTTGCAACTCAAAATTTGTTAGGAAGTTGAAGTGTTGGAAGTTGAAGGGATTGCAAAAAGGTTTTTAAAAAGGAGTCAGTGTGAGTATAGAGTGTGGTATGAGATTAAGATTCATATCAGATGAGATTAGTCAGAGTGGATGTGTAGAGAGAAGCAATGAGCTAGACCACTCAGGGTCTTTTAGAATGGAGATCATATTTTCTACTACGATTTTTGTTGTTGCTTGGCAACAGGAGTCGGTGCTCCTTGTAGTTGGTGCTACTAAAGTCCATGTTGGTTGGTGCCATTCCCTATAGTTGGTACTGTAAAAATATTGTAAAGACCAAACATTTTTGAGGTTGGATTTGGATGGGAGTCCAAACAATCCATTGGCATAGTGGTTTTCCCACATCGAGTTTCCACTATAAATCTGGTGTTACGTGATGCATGTTTGTGTGATTGCTTATTTTAATTTGATTTCATAGTTGGATTAAATTTTTAATACACATTGATTCACCCCCCCTCTCAGTGTCACGCTTAGTTCAACGACCTTTGAGGAAGCCACAACAAATTTGGAAGAATACTTCAGCGATGTAAAGAAACTAAATTTGTCCCTGGGTAATGAAAAATATTTTATGTTGATGCAATATGGGATAGTATTTTGACATCATATTTCTGCAGATGGAATAAAGGTAGATAGAAATAAATTTTAAGTAATAAAAAATATGCCCACTCCCATAACTTAGAGAGAAGTTCAAAGTTTTCTTGGCTTTATTGGATACTATAAGTGATTTATATAAGATTTTAGTAAAATTGCTAAACCCCTAAACACATTGTTGTCAAAAGATGTAGATTTTATTTGGACATTTGAACATGAATAGGTATTCCAAACTTTGAAAGAAAGATTGACCACTTCTCCAGTACTGAGAGGTCCAAATTGGACCATTCCCATTCACATATATGTGTATGCATCTAATAATGCGATAGGGGTAGTACTGGGATAGAAATATGGTGAAGAATTTTATGCCTATTTAATATGTCATTAAAAATATTATAGGTGTTGAGTTTAATTACACTATCACAAAAAAAAAATTATTGCAGTCATTCATGCTATTAACAAATTTCTGCATTATATTATAGGTTACAAGGTTTTTGTGCATACTGATCATTCAGCCATTAGATACCTAATGATCAAACCTGTAATTAGTGCTAGAATTATTATATGGATTTTAATTTTACAAGAATTTGATATTACAATTGTTGATAAACCAGTTAAAGACAATGTGGTTGCAGATTTTCTTTCCAGGTTGACACCTCCAGATCATACAACCATAAAAGATCAATTTCCATATGAACATCTCTTTCCTCTTGATGAAAAAATACCATGGTATGTAGATATGGCTAATTACTTATCCACTAGTAAAGTATCCCCTACACTCTCACCACATGAAAAATAGACATTAATAGAAAAGAGTGTGGCCTTTTCATGGATTAATGATAACCTATTTAAAACTGAGCCTTATCAAAGCATGAGAAGGTGTGTTGCTGAAAATGAAATTGTAGAAATTATTAAAGTTTGTCATGATGAACCCTATGGTGGCCATTTTGTAGGTAAAAGGACTATGTTTAAAGTATTACAAGCTAGATATTTCTAGCCTTCTCTATTTAAGGATGCAACCAAAAATTTCAGTCAATGTGACCAGTATCAGAAGATGGGCAAACCAACTCTCTGAGATGAAATACCACTCCAACCATATATGCACATTGAGCCATTTGAAAAATGAGGAATGGATTTTTTAGGACCCATTAATCCACATTCAATAGTTATGAGATATATTTTAGTTTGTACTAACTATGTGACTAAGTGGGTTGAAGTGCAAGCATTACACAATTCCAAGGAAAAGACTGTAGCAAATTTCCTATTTGCATCCATCTTCACATGATTTGGCATCCAAGAGAAATCACTACTGATCAGGGACCCCAATTCACTTCAAATATAATCCAAAAAATAATGTTGTAATACAAAATCAAGCACAATAAGACCACTCCTTACCATCCACAAGCAAATGGGCAAGTAGAAGTCACTAATCGTGAATTGGAAAATATTCTCACAAAAGCGGTGCAACAACACAGAAAAGACTAGGCTATGAGATTACCATAAGCAGTCTGGATTATAGAACTAAATGGAAAACTACCATTGGTTTTACACCATTTAATTTGGTATATGGGAAAAATGCTATCATGCCTATAGAATTTGAAATAAAAACTCTCAAAACTATGTCAAAATTGAATTTAAGTCTATATGAAGCACATAAAGAATGAATTCAACAACTTAACCAGTTTGATGAGTACCAGTGTGATGCTTTACATCGTATAAAAGTCATGTAGAAATAGATATTCCAGTGACATGATCATCACATCCGATCAAAAAGTTCAAGGTAGGAGAATGGACATTGTTGTATGATTCTCGGTTCCAAGAGAGAAAGAGAAAACTCATGCAGCGTTGGATGGGGCCATATGAGGTGATTGAACTAATCAATAATGGTGTTGTGCATATCAGAATTATTGATGGAACCAACACTATGTTGATAGTCAATGGTCACCGATTGTGGCCATATCACATGCCTGAGAATTATGTGATTAAGTCTATAATAGTCATGGGGGATACCCCACTTGATTGAATTAAAAAAAAAATATAGTAATATGTGGAAACACATTTTTCCACATGAACCAAAAATAATTTATTGTTTTAAGTCCTATATTTTCTTTCTTTAGTTGTCTTTTTTTTTGTAGTAACATTACCCTGAATGCAATCTATAGGCAACCTAGTAAACCTAGTCCTATCAAGAAAAAGATCCATGAACCTCTACATTTCTAGCTTGATCAATGAATAGGTTCCTGTATCCTTTAAGACACTTGATTTATAGCAAAAATGTCCCTAACTTATATTCTAACATGCGTCTGTATCCTATGTATTGAATTAAGGTGCATGATTTCTAGAAAAAAGGTGTCTGACTTCCATTCTAACGGGTGCCTGTATCCTATGTATTGGAGTAAGGCACCTGATTTATAGCAAAAAGGTGTTTGAATTCTATTTTAATGAGTGCCTGCATCCAGTATACAAAATAATTCTTCAGTATTAGGAAACGATCGAAGCCACATCAACAATTCATCCACATATCAAAGTCAAATTTCTCATGGATAAAAACACTTTTTTCATTAGACATTCCAAGACAAGATAATCAACAAACAACTTCCAAGAAGGGATGTGTGTCGTCCCATGTAAAAATATTAATTTAATAATTTTCTTGCATTTTCTCTATGGTGAACCTCGATGAAAATAAAATTGCAGCACCTAAGAATAATTGTTTGGAGAAGATTTTATTTACATGGGAAATACATATGCCATTATTTATTTTGGTAATCATATTCATCATGAGACAACTAATCCATATGCGCCTCAAGTGTTTACACATCATACATGCACAAACAAATATTTAGGTATGTACTCAGTTTTCTATTTTATATATATGATTTTCATAAGAGTACATTCCTATAAATAGTGGCATCACATTATCCATAAAATGACCATCCAATCACCATAACCAACTCTACATTTTTCTACGTTTCAGCAATCAATTGGATAAACAATTATAACAATCATCCATTAGAAATATGGCACATGATTTCATGATATTTCGCACACATCATCATAACTATTTCTAATTTTTGTGAGGAGGTGCCTACATGCACGGATACAATTGAATTAAAATGAAATGTTAAGAAATAACTGGAAGCAATTGTAAATTATAGAGAAATCCAAAGAGTAAAAAAAAATTGCAGAGAAAAAAAAGAAGGTAATTCACCATGGGAGGAAAATATACAAATCATTTGATTAAAAAGAATGAACCTAGATATATTTTAGGCATAAATGAACATGTTTAGATCCAATTCGAAGTTTTCGGATGGATGGGTTACTACCATCTAGTTAGTCAGAACTAGGATGCTAAAGAAGCCAAAGAATTTACAAAATCCTTGAGTGATGAGGTCATCGTAGTGCACAGACTAGAAATTCCAATCATAGAGGCCCATATTGTTGCAATCATCGGTCTCCCTCAAATAGAGGACCATGTATATAAAAATGATAACCCTACACATTGTGCAAAAATATTTTTTGGGCAACCGACGATGTATCTTACACAATCTAGGCTATCGAAAGAGTACCTCCCAGACCTCTAGAAATAATTCTTCGAGCAAATACCCCGATATTCACTTGCAAAAGTAGGTTTTCATGGATTAATGCAAATCATTTTCATTTTCTAAATCATGTGCTACATGGGATAAGATCAATGTCCTATATTATTTAGGATGTGCCCTAAAATATGAGGCCAACTAGTATCAAGCAAGGACAACTACTGCCCTGGCACACCATGGGCTTATTTCAGCCCTAATTAGGTACATAGAGGAACATAGGGAGGCATTGGTTGAAGTAGGTGAAGAAGATGTTGCTATTCTAGAATAGCAGGAGATGATAAAGGCACCTAAATCTTGTAGTTAGTTGGCTATAGGGACATCAGGGCCAACAGATTCAATGCCTACCTTCCATCATGATCAATCAATAAGGGAGGTAGAGAAAATTACATCCCTTGTTTATCAATATTTTAATGAGGAAGAAGGATGAATCATGTCAAGCCCTATTCGAATTATGACCTACCCAAGGACCAAAAGCAAGACAAAGTGAGCATCCTTGATCGTCCATAGTTTATACAGTGATGAAAAATTCATTGGCATGACTGAGGATGAATTTTCTATCTAGGTGCTGCAAAATATGGTCGAGGGTGAACCTTCTCACCCAGAATTCCAAGAAGAATGTCTACAAAAGTAATTTTAAATATTAAAGGAGTAAGCATTCATTTGGGAAGGCAAGTACAAACTAGAGGAAACTCTATTTCATTTATCTAGAAAGGTTGCTGCAGAAAAATAGTTGGATATGTACAACACCATATTCCAACTATAGGGAACAGTGTAGTGATTAAAATCACATATTCAAAAAATAGAGGCTGGTCATCGAGCTAAGGTTGATGATGCGGTTCAAAAAAACTGGGCAATGGATGTACCCATGACTTCACTAAATTTTGAGAAAAAAATTGCATCTTCTAGTTAGATTAGGTTAGATTCTAGAAAAGAGGCCAGATTAACTGCTGAAGTAGGGGATATTTTTGAGGCCACTATTAGAACAAATTATGAATAATAGGAGGGCCTAGTTCTACAAATCAAGCCCCATGTAGTAGATATTGAAGATAGTGAGGTTGAGGAGTCAGCTAGGATACCTAATGCTACCTAGTCATATGGCCAACCATTGGATGACCAAGCAAGAGTGGCACAGTCAACTGGGGAATCTAAAGCACAACTAGGTGCCACTCAACCAACTGACAACACATAAAAATTTGAACCTACTATCCAAAAAAAACTAGGATAAAGGAAAGGCTATGAAAAGGATCACCCATAGGGGTCAACCGATCCCACAAATGATGCATAGTCAATTGGTCAACAATTGGTTCAAACCAAGGTTGAATAGTTGGATGAACAAACCACAATTGGACCAACTGGGAGCACATTAGGGTACTAAGAAAAGTAATATGTAGAGTACTTCAAATCCTAGGAAATACCACCTCCATATAAAGAAGAGGAGGTTGGTATTTTAGAATTCATAGCTAAGGCAATAGTACTTAGAACATCAAGGAAATTATGGTCAAAAAGGTAATATGAGAGAGCATCGTAGAAAAGGTTGAAGACAAGCGCAATAATAGTAAAGTAGAAAAAATAGAAGGCCACTCAACAAAAATTGAAGGTGTAACCAGACCTAAACTTAGATGAAGAGTGGGTTGCATCCATGAAAGCCTTTGATAGCCAGAAGGAGCAGTTCCAAGAGCTCCAAAAGAGCCAAGAGGAGGCTAAAAAGGAACGAAAGGTTTACATAAGAATAGATTGAGAGCTAGGTATTTCTATTACCCCTACATAGCCAAAAAAAAATTGGAACCTATATGGTTCAAAATATGGCAATCCCTCAAGGATGAGGGAATATCTGGACAAGATGTGCATCTTCAACAAAGAACCAATGATACCCCCTCTAGTTCGATCATTTGAGTCTCTACTCCCTGAATATGTAGAGGATAATAATGCAAGGGAAAATGATGTAGAGAAGAATACTGCAGGGGACACCACACTTGACCATGATGTGGCAAAATTTCCAAAGGCTCAATTATATGATACATCTCGCAATCCACCATGGGGTAAGCTTGACCTTCCAATGGCAGTCTAGTTTTCCCCAAACCGTCAGTACTAGAAGTAAGTGAGCCTACATTCCAAAAGGATGCCACTACATTTACAAGATTCTATGTAGAAGAAGTAGTAAGCAAAAAGGGGTGGATTAGAATAAATTTGAATGCAAGAGTAGGGCCTAGTCAACCCCTACGATGTAATAAAAGAAAGAAGGCACCCAAAATAGAAATAGGTCCCAATCAGCCAAAATAGGGTGGCAAATGAAAATGTAATAAGAATGATATAGAGACACAACCCGGGAAAAAAAATGTAGAAACAAAGCATATTGGTAGGCTATTGCAAAACAAGTATTACCAACATAAGGTGCAATGAGAGCATGGTAATGGTTAGGCATGGGGGGATGATGAGCACAAAAAATGCTCATATTTTTGCATGGATTCATAACATGTTGTGAAACATTATTTAGATAGAATATACATTTTGTGAAGGTTATATATATATATATATATTTAATAGGAAATTGTGTATATTCTCTAATATGCGTTTTAAGTGTGATTTATGTGTAGATTCAATGCTTTTGCTACTTTTTGCATATTTATGTCAAAATCCCATATGGACTTGGCACTTCATGTTTTATGGTGGAGAACTAAAGACAAAGGTAACTGCAAAAAAGAGATACATATGTTGAGTTAGACACCTAACTTACGGCTACAAGCTGGAATGTGCCTAACTCTTGTCTTCCGAAAGAGTGATACATAACTCCCAACTTCAGAGTCAACAATGCCTGAATCTCGACTTTAGAGTCAACAGTGCCTGATTTCCAATGACATGTTGGATGGTGCCTAACTCCCATTGAGGCAGAGTGCAACAAGGACCCTATTTTCATATGAAACAAAGTAGCAGTCTCCAACGACAACTACGGATGAAGGACATTATAATGAATTGGAATATTATCCATTTCTCACAAATGGCTAAGAAAACACATAAATTTAGCAAAAAATTATGTAAAAATATTGATATCGATTGAGGTTTAATTTTAGAAATATCATGTCCGATAAATAGAACATGCCTAAATTATCCTACAAAGGATAAATTTAGCATGTGTTTATTGTCCATGAGTGTTTTTCGTGTGTTTGTTGTAACGACAAGTCTGAAATAGACTTGCTTAAAAATGTAATAGGGGGTGGATGTACACTATATAAATACATAGGCCACCCCTAAAAATGGATCCCAAACATTTTTTGCAAATCATTTCTAAAGCTGCAAATAAAATTAATTTGAGTGTTCATATTTATATTTCTAAGCATCTGATGTGCGTGAATTGATCTGGGTAGAATTTGTTGGAAGCCTAGGCCCACTCTCAACAATATTCCTCTCCATTTCCTTTTTTTTATAATTAATTTAAGCATTGTTTATTTTCCTATTTTTTTTAGTCTATTTAAATTTTTGTAAGTTCTGTATTTTTCTATATTTTTCTGTACATGTGTGCTTTATTTTCCAAAGCTTATTTTCAATCATGTGTTTGATAATGTAGGCTAGATTAATGTTTTGGACAAGAAATAAAGCTACACCACAAGCCACCCCCAAACCTTAGGATATAGTGGACTCATATCGCTAGATTTACAGGCATAAATTATGCATGGTACCTCATACTTTTACGAGCTTTCCTAGGTTTGACAAATAAAATGGAGACAATAAATTATCTATAGATATAACCAATGTTTTGCCCAACAAATGCTAAGTGAAGGGATCCCTTGAAGAACATTTTGTTGAGAAGTTGAGTCAAGAGGAGTAGCAAAAAATAGATTGGAAACTTAATTGATAACAATAGAGTTCATGCCATCCCAAGTGTAGACAAAATCTCCAAAATTTGATTTAGGGAAGAAATAAAGTTGTGAAGTCTTCGAGCTAGAAGAGATTTGTGGCAGAAATTTATGTTTTGATATCCTTCTTTGAGCCACTATATCCTATTTTTTTGCTTCCATAAGAGGTATCTTTTTTCCGATCCCTCTAATTGAGTTGTGAGTCTAATATCATTTACTTCTACTCTCTATGAGACCATCTAAATGGATATTATTATTCAATTTTTCAAGCTGAGCAATCACTTGATGTTTTTTTGTAAAATATCCTTAAACTCCTTCCAGTTCCAAATATTGATTTTAGATTTAATGTATTGCAACATTTTGGCAAAAAAAAATTTAGTCCCATATCTTGGTTTACCTTCCTTCCACCATTGTTGTACTCAAGGTCTAAAGGAACTATCTTTAAGCCACATTAACTAAAACTAAAAAGGTGAGAAATTCACATTGGTTTTCCACATTTACACCATAACTGGCCAGTGATCCGAACTAGCATTATTAAGAGTCTTCACCTTAGGATTAAGAATTTTTTAGAGAGCAATAACCTATCCAATATCTCCATGATACAAGCTATGTCTTACCTTCTATTAGACCAAGTCATAAGACCATTATCTAGTTGGATTTCCACAAGATGAAGGTTTACAATATATTCACTCGTGAGGTTAGTGCTCCTATCTAACTTTCTATTTCCCCTCATTTTCTCATCCAAAGAGAGGATGGTATTGAAATATCCTTCTATTAAGATCCAAGATTTAGGAAAATGAGAGATAATATAAGTTACATACTTCTATTGTCTTCTCTTTTCCTCCAAAGTAATTGGAGCATAAATTATGCAGAACATAATTTGGTTGGAATGTCTACTTTAAATAGCTATAGCCAAAATACCCCAACTATCAACCATATCATGAATAACTATCTCTTTTAAGTCCTAAAGGTAAGAAATGCCACCAGAAGTCCCCTAGGAACTGAGGAAAACAACTTTTTCAACTAGTCAAATTTTACTAGTTGTTATCTTTTGATGATATATATATTAAAGGAAATGCAACCACAAGATGTAAAATGAGTAAGCAATGATAATTATATGATAATGGCACTATAATATGAACTTCTGCAATAACTCAAAAATATGCTAGTGATGTATGCTTACAAAAATAGTACAATGTATTATAATGGAGGACAAAAACACTCCATAATTTTAATAAAAGAACTATATTGTACTCAACCTAAAATAACATGAGTCTCTCACTCTATTTATCTCTATATATCTATCTCTATATTAAAGGCATATATATAGGAATATATGTGCCTTGGCATTTACTTTATCCATCACTCTGTTGTGGAAAATTTTGATATCCTTAAGATATGGTTGTCATGCTACCAAAACTTCCTAATCACAACAATATGCAAGCTCTGGTAAAATTACCTCTTCAACCTGAAAATTATAAATTCTAAGAGGACCAGGTTGGATCAGGATACCCCACAATAATTTTCATTAATGATATGTCATTAATATTTAAACTCAACCAGATTTAGTGAATTATAATGGATTTTTATGGTGACCAAGCAAATATAGCATTTACAACTTTAGTTTCAAGAATGCAGATTGGTGCCTTGTCTATTGGGTGACTATAGCAAAGCTTAACCAATTTTATGAAATAGTGAGAAAAATAAGTAAAGAATTGACATACCCATATTCATTCAAATAATGTAATCAACATAGGTATTAAATTAGAGAGACAAAGTGTTACTTGTGAATTCAAATAATGCAATGCACAAATAAGCAACACATACACATTGAGATAAAATATACCAAAGAGCATAAACTAGAATGATGTATTATATTCAATGTTTGATGTTTACAATGATAGAGCCTAGCAATGTACTCAGGTCTCTCAAAGAATACAATACAATATTCACCTTATTCAAATATCGTACCAGGGAAATTTTGATCTACTGTCCTAATTATAGTGACATATAAACTTTGGCTCCTCAAGCAACTCCTAGAAATGATCTTAGGTAGATAGCTCAACTCTTGGTAATACTTGCACAAAGGTGAGAAGAATTCAAAAATGGAATACAAATACAACAAAGAGAAAATACAACTGATCCAGACAAAAAACTTTAAATACATTTTGCAGAATTTTTCTATTATGATGCTCGATGTCGAATTCTGGCCTAAAAGGCCTTTTTTATAATTTGAATTCTGCAATTCTATTTTGAATACTTGGTGCATATGCATCCACTTGGCATCCTCTCTACCACTAATTTTTGTGAATGTATTATAGCAAGAACGGGGCTATCATAGGCTTTCAAAATTGGAGAAACTATGCCACATGTCCTCAAAATGATTATTCAGGTTGTTCGTATTCTGTGACTAGCTCTGAATCATTTTCTTCTTCAATGATGGCAAGCCCTGAAGTAACTTTTACTTTGTCATTTCCTACAATCTCAACTCCCAATAGTTCTAGAATTTGATGCTATAATGTAGTGGTTTACAATTGGACTTCAGTGATTTATAGTTGGGTTGATGAGTTGTCTCCTAGGTGATGTGTCATTTTGAGGTTCTTCTTGATTCAGATATGTAATTTTGGCCTTTGATATCTGTAACTATTTTGGTATTTTCTCCTTGAAGCTAAGTGAATCAAGTCATCCATATTCAATTATTGGGTCTTATCCAGATGTTCAACAATAGATAAGTGAAATTTGGTCTAGGTTCAATGAATATCATTCTTCTTGATTGTTCGGTTTCCTTTCTTGACCGTTTGACTTCCCTCTTTGTCCCTTGGTTCGGTCACTTGCAAACATAAAAGAAAAATTCAATTTAGGACTTTGGTAGTAAAAAAAAGTCAAAATTTGGTATTATTATTATTATTGATGATTTTAAATTTATTAAATGTCTTCCTAAGGTTTAACATTAGCCTCTTTTATTTTATTTATTTATTTATTATTATTATTATTTTATCATTTTATAATGTTTTGGCTTTTAATTTTATAATTATTAAATTTCACATTAAGGTTCATGTTTTCATTTTTTATGTCAAAATATTAACATTAATCCTAAGGTTTCCTTTGGATATTAAGCTTATGATGCCAAAGAATTAATATTAAGAAATGCCAAAGTATTCACATTAATATCAAATATCTCCAAAGTATTCATTCTCTTTTTAATTCCATGTCCTCAATTGTCAATGTTCTCTTCCTTGATTTTAATGTTTGAAATATTAAATTCGGATGTTTAAAAGTCTTCATCATTTTATTAAAATACCTAGGATCTCATATTTCATGCTAATATCATTTCTATAGTTAAGACCTCATAAAAAAATTTCTTTTTAAATTTCATCGATGTATAATCCTTATCACTCATGCAAATCCTTTTTCGCTAATGGAAGAGAGATGGCTTTGTTATATTGACGACAAGTTCTCATTGGTATTAAATTTATACTAGAATATTTAGGTTTAATTAAAATGATAATATTGTTTCTATCGATGATTATTAGCAAAACACCCTTGGTCAAAGATGTAAGAGCTTTATCGGTGATACATGAGCGATGGTCTCTTTCCATTGACACGAGATCTCATTGGATGTCGATAATGCATGACTTTTGGCGTTGATACATTAGTGATGGTTCCCCTTTATGAGCGAAGAAATTCTATCAAAGTAGGTTAAAGAGCAAAAAATTTTCATTGGGGCAATGAACATTAGCGATGAAATTTTATTGCCCAAATTTGTTAATATCCTCATGACATCCTTCTAATTAAAATACACTAGGTATTCAAATTAATTAAATCATTCCCTAATATTTTATTAAAGTGCTCAACATTAGGGTTAATTAATCATTATATCCGTTAATATCCTTATAATATTATTTTTATTGTTAATACCTCGAATAGCCCGTTATAACTCTTATCACTGGTGTAAAACCTTTGTTTTTTATGCATCGACGATGGATCCTTTCCATTAGTGACGAGTTATTTTTGTTATTAAATTTATGCCAAAATCTTTAGATTTAATTAAAATGCCAAGGTTGCTCTTATTGGCGATTATTAGCGAAAATATATCGAAGATACATAAGAAATGGCCCTCTTCTTTTAGTTATGGTATTTGATTGGCTGTCAATTTGAAAGTATATCATATGTCCTAAGAATTGGGCATATGTAAAATTTTGACAATCTTGTTCCAGGGTTTAAAGTATATCATTCGTGAAACCTTGTATAACCCATTACGAGCTTTTCCTCTCATGCAAAGCCTTTATTGTTGATGGAAGAGTGATAGCCTTGGATAATCAGCGATGATCTCCAAGTCATTCAAATTCATTTTGCTAATGCAAAGTATTGGTCGTTGATGCAAGAGCGATAGTCTTGGGCAATTAACGAGGGGATCAAATTTATTATATTCATGTCGTCGATATAAAATATTTTTTGCTGATGAAAGAGCGATAGTCAAGGTCTATAAATAAAAATTTCTTGAAGTTATTATATTCCTTTCCCTGATGGAATATCTTTGTCACCAATGTAAGAGCGATGGCTTTTGTTTATCGGTGATAAGCTCTTCCGAGATCTAAGTCCACAAACTTTGGCACCAAATTTAAAATAGATAATTATGCACAACAAAATAATAGATAATTAAAAATATCATGGAAATTTTTATACTCATCCAAGAACTGGTTTTGAACCTGGTTTATGGAGACCAAGTTTGACCCGAAGCTCTGAGTTGTCCTGTAGTGCCAAAAATAGGGCAACATTCAAAGTGCTCAGAATTTCATAAAAAATTCCATGCATCTAAATGTGTCAAATGGGTACTCAAAACCATTATTATCATCAAAAAATTCATCACCGTTAATGAGATATGTCATTTTAAATTTTACAAGCTGCTACTATAAACTGCTATTTCTGGATAAACTTAATAGCTAAAATTTTGAAAATTTGTGCCATTGTGAATATGAGATCAAGATATTTTTTCCAGTTTTTAAATCACCCTAAACTGACCTTTCTAGCTCAAGTTATGTCCATTTTAATTTCACATCAAAATGTAGGGCAAAAGTGAGGAGATTGGAGTAACCCTAAAATGAAATTTAATTATTTAGACCTTTGAAAAACCTTAGGACTTGCATTTTATGAAAAAATTAATTTGAAATAATGCAATTAAGATGTAAATGTTCAAAAATATTCAATCCAAATTATTGCAACTGGATCCAGGTCTTCAAGATGCAAAAATCTCAACAATTTTGAAACCTCAATGTAATAAAAAAATTCTAAACAGTCTTGGTGTAAGCCAATTTCCAAATATCTTGATGCAAGAAAATAATTCCAAATTAATATTAAAAATATTTAGACTCTTAAATTTGAGTTGTAATTATGGGATACAAGAGATGCTCTGACTGGGACAGTTAGCATGAATGATCTTAACAGTGCATGAATGTTCCTGGGAACTCCAAAATCTTCGGTTAGCAATCAAGAGACCATAAAAAATTGGACTAAAAGCTGAAAAGGAAAAAAAGATACTGATTCTAAAAAATAATAAAGGATTGACCTTGGTTCTGATCAATAAAATTAGATGACCTAGTTTAAAAACAAATGAACCTTGACTCATGGGGTAACAGATCTTTTGGCAATGTCTTAAGATAGAGTTGAGGCAGAGTTTTTGGAAATTGTTGTGTCTTCATGCCTTGGCTTGTGTGTGTTTTGTGCATTCATTCTCATTCCTTGATCAATCAAAATTTTATCATATTGGTAGGAGTTGATGCTATTAAGTATTTCACTCTGAATGATATTCACCTTTGCATTGCTCCACTACCACCAAGCATCTATAGCCTCGGTAGAGATGACCTCTATTTTCTCTAGACCTGCTATACTACCAGCCAGGCATCTATAGCCTCAATAGAGGTTATCCAGATATCCCAAGCACATAGCTACTTTGTATTATTTATATTTTGATGAATTACAAATCTCGGGTTGGGTAAGACATTTGTAAGGCTAAAAAGAAGAGTGTATGTGTTTTTGGCTCAAAGCATCCTACCAATGATGACTTTGTTCTCGATATTGAAATAACCTTAAAATTTGAGGAAGATGTGAAGCTTCAGCACAACACACAGTACCTTTCATTTAAATTGTTGTAGCTCTAGAATTATGGAATAATTGCCTAAAACCTGGCCTATAAGATCTCAGTGTCATTTGTCCTTACTCTAGATTCTCTTTCTTTAACTGATTAGAACAAGTCTATCAAAACTACTAGTGCAAAACAAAACCTTTTAAGGAGACAAAAACATAACCACTGCTAGACATGGATGGTGATGAGGCAAAAAAAAAGGAAATTATCTCATTGGAATATTTGCAAAAGCAATTAACTTTTCTAGGATAATTTTTGTGAATTATAGAAAAGGAAGGGGGGTAACACTTTTTCTATTTTGCAAAACAACTTTATGACCTCGGGATGTAGAGTGAGTTTAAACTCCTTTTGTTTTTGTTTAAATGGTTTGAGATGCATTTTTAATTTTTGATGATTCCAAAGAAGAAAAAACTGTAGTCAAAATTTATGCATTCCTTTTACCTTTGTTCTCATCATTGTGTCTTTTTGGCTAGACTACCCAATTCTTGTGGGACTCCTGATGATGGGTTGGGTATTGGGGATTTTGCTCTGAAAAGAGCTAACAAATGTGGTATTACCTAGGATAGAAGCTTTGTTAATGAACATGATGGAGAAGTCAGCAAAGGGACCAACATCATTTTCTAGACCAATGAGTATTGTGAATTTGTTGATTTTATCTGATTTGACTTGTTTTAATCTGACTGATTTCACACTTAAAATAGAAACTGGGAATAGTTCTTTGTAGAAGAAATACTCAATAGATAAACTATGATGTTATATGAAGCTTTGTTATCAAGCGGGTGATTGCAAACAGAGTATCCATTTATTGAATCCAACATATATCTTTGGAAAACATGGAGGGGCTTTGTTGCAGATGTGGTTTCATTTTTGTAATATTCTAGGCTTGGAGGTCTACTTGATAATTTTTCTGACTGATCAATAAGCTTAAAAGAATTAGAAATTATTCTATGTATTCAAGAGTTGTTATTTTTTCATTTATTTTATATTGAAATCATTGGTCTAAAGTTTTTTTGAAACTTTTGCTATTATAGATTGATCTTGTTTGATTTCATCAAATTTATCTTCAAGGGCTTGATGATGATGTTCTTCTCTAAGATATAATTTTTTTTGCTCATGATCGTTAAGACAGACATTGATATCTTCTTCAGACTTAATCATATTTTTAGGCTTGTGATCAATCAATTATGTTTTGTGGTCTTCTTCTACATTAGATTTTTTAATAATAACTTCATCTTTTAATTCATCGTTCTTAGTTTTTGATCCTTTATCAGATTTTTCCTCTTCAACTTGTTCTATTTTGTTGCATACTGCCCCTACTTATGAATGTTGTTCTTGCATTTCATCCATATTAGAAACATTTATCTTATCTATCGTACTCTTAAAGTCCATGGTATGGATTTATTAAAACACTTTTGTTGCTATAAGCGGTTCCCATTTGACTTCATCAAATATGACATCAGAGGTTTCAGGACAATGTCCTTTGAAAATTAAAGCTCTATGTTCTTGATGAACCTCAATATCTTCTTTAGATTTAGGATGTGTATCTTTTAAGTTGGTCCCGATACCCTCATATTCAGGCTCATCATTCTCAGTTGTTGATCTTTTAACAACTTTTTCTTCCTCATCTTGCATTGTTTTGTTGGACAGTGTCCCTTCTTTAGAATATCGTTCTCACATCTTATCCATATCAAAAGCATTTATTTTACCTATTGTACTCTTAAAAACCATGGCATGGGTTTCTTGAAAAATGCTTTTTTCTACAATTGGTTCCTGTTTGACTTCATCAAAGTTGATATTAGCGGTTCTAGGATAATATTATTCTCCTTTGGATATTAAAGCTCTATGTTCTTGATGGACCTCAATATCTCCTTTAGATTTAGGATGTTTATCCTTGCAATCTAAGTTGGTCCTAACTTATTTACTAGGTCATTACTTAAGGTTTATGCTGGGATGGAAAGCTAAATAGATAGCACAACTAGAAGGATTATGGGGTGAATTACAAGCAAGGCAATAGAAAGAAAATTTTGTAACAATATTTGAAAATTTTTGTACTACAACATTTCCTTTCCCTTTTTCGGTCTTAGGGCATCTATTCATTGTACGAAACCTTTCAGTGGTTATGTTGAATCCCAGATAATATGGTTTGATTTTACCATTTTTGATCATATTCCTTTCTGCGTGAACAATCTTCTTCATGCACTCATCAATAGTGTTTATTTTCTCTTTTCTTAGTTCATAATTGAATTTTGCAGAGAAAGCAATCTTATAAAAGCAAATGCACTATTGATCATTAAGAGCTAACTTATCAAAAATTTTGTTTTTAACATTGATGAATCTTTTGTTGAAGTCATTAACCGATTCATTTTTCTCCTTTTTTATTGTAGCCAATTTAGTTATGAGTGAACATTTATTTTCTTCTTACCATACTTTTTTAAAAAGACTTCTCCTATTTCTTGAAAAT